>CM047817.1:81852730-82157727 GCA_026214975.1 Gentiana macrophylla | reverse complement strand
CAAAAATCTTTAGTGGCCAAGATCTCACCTTGTTACGTCGATTCCTGCTATGGTTTGGTGAACCAAAATAATTCGATGAGTATGTGATACCTCACTAATCACATCACTATGTGACTCTTGGTTGTTGACTCACCAACTCTTTGACAATACACATCACTATGTGGTGGCCAACCCTTGTCTTTAAAGATTACCCGACCTCTGTTGTGGTGATGGTCGAATAAATTCCAGTCAAGTCACAACCCAATATTCGTGAGATCTCATACGATAACATATCAATAATAACGATATACCCAAGGTAGGTCAACCTCCAGTTGTGGCTGATGGATTGGATCCGAAAAAGAGATCTTCACCGTCATTATAATATTGGGAGACAAAATTTCGACTTGATTTTTGATGTGGGAGTAATTTTAAATTAATTCATTTAATTAATTTTATTTACGGTCTCCTCAAATATATCTATCTCTATAGACATACATCCTACACATTCATCTAGATCATGCCTAGTCATGCATTTATCATATCATATAAAATAAATACATGCACAAAATAAATAAATGCGTAAAAGTAACCGGTATGATCATGAACTTTCCCTAAGTTCGGTTTCGAATACAAACTGACGAAACCGCGGGTCATAATTCTAAGGGTAGCTGCAACCACCAACATGATCTCTATGTCGTCTTTCTTTGGCCTTCGTATTCTGCTCCATTCTTGTTACATGAAATTCTATCTAATAAAATAAATACACCCGCTGCACACGGGGGGAAGCTAACGGGAATGGGAAAATGCAGAAAATAAACTAGGTCACGTTCTTCATGACGGCCTAGGACAATTTCAAAACCAACAGAAAAATAAATCATTCACATCCCCTATTGGTTGAGTCCATGATCAATCGGGGTCCATGTAATCATATTATATCAATTACAATATCTAATTCATACAATAAAATCTTATGAAAAACATAAAATCTAAAGTTACCAACTTGTGTTTTAATTCCTTGCAAAAAATAAATTGCGTTTTAATTAATCAATTAACGTTTAATCAATTAAATAATTTTATCTAATCAATTAATTAATTAACATTTAATCAATTAAATGATTTTAACCGAAACAAAATTAACGATTAATTTTAAAATCGATTTCTATTTGAATTTTATTAAGTAGAAGTATTCTAAATAAAATAAAAATAAAATAGGTCTCTTTTGTTTCGTTTTCTTTTGAGTCCTAATCAAAATGATGTCTTTGGTTTTCAAAACCAAAGATCGACTAGCGAATTAACAAATATTTGGCAAAGACTCAGGTTAACCTTAAAGAGATGTCTTTGGTTTCTAAACCAAAATGCATTGACCAAGGCCATTATCAAATATTTGTTAAAGGCTCAAGTTAACTGGATCACAAAAGTGGATCATAGACTCTAACCCTTTTACTCAACAAATTGAATGGTGTTCTTTTCATGCCATGTGGCATCCCAATGGTCCAAACCATTTGAACCATCAGTTAGCCACATGACATCAACTAAATAACAAGAGATTTAAACGTACCATAAAAATTCACAAAACGATAAAACAAAAATTCGAGGTCCACCTTATCACCACCAGCCGAGGCCGGCCGGCGACCTGAGAGGAGCGCGCCGCCATTATCGGCCGGCTGCCTTACCGAATCATTTTTTTTGTTTTCCGTTTAGCGAATTTAAATTGTGCATCTAGATCAAATTACTATGCAAATTTATTAATGCTTATATCTTAAACTCGAAGTTCGCTCTGATACTACTGTTAGGAAATCAATGCGGGAATGCAGCGGAATTTAATAAATTTTATTTCTTTTACCAAGATTGACTTCGTTTAAAACAATAAACACGTTAAGTAGTAGATGGTGAATACCTTGCTTGATCTAAAAGATCGACGCTTTGACCGGCTACAGAGAATAGTAGCGCGCGAGCCTTCCACGTGTCCGGCCTCTATCATTATGCACACGAGCACCTCGCCGGAATCCTCTCTGGATAGCTACTAGAAAAACCCGGTTGCTAGACCGACTTTTTTCTCTCTCTCCAGACTATCAAGAAGACTCTCTAATATTTTCTAGTAAAATATTTCTCTTGCAATTGTGATGTACAAAAGATCTAGGCAACCCTCACCTTATATAGATGAAGGTGGCGTCCCATAGCCCCTTTATTGCCTTGGAGAAGAGTCTTGAGTGGAGTAGGGAGAAAGAAAACTCCTTACTAGTAAAATAAGAAAAATATATATTCTAGATTTATCTTATTTAATACTCAATATCTTGTATTAAATATTTCCAAGATATATATTGCCAATATCTAATATTGAATATATCTTTATTATATTACCATAAATATATATATTACACATGCGCACATGTATATCACATATATGCATATATATTTATTAATATCTAATATTAATACATAATAATATAATACTATAATTAATTCACAAAATCCATGTGTATCAATATACACATACTATCTGTGCCCCATATATATAGCCATTAATTGGATTCCGGAATATTCTTAATTAATTAACATGAATAATATCTTGTATATAATTTATTCATAATAAATAATTACTACTATATAATTTATCACTATAACACTTTATTGCCGAGATAAAACTTTCCTTATTTGGTTATCACTATAACCGCATTTTAATCCAGCTAGATGTTCTTATGTGTGTGACCCGATAGGCTTCCGAATATGTTGGCCGTAGGCACAAAGTGCATTTACTAAAATACCCTTCATACCTAACGATCACGAAATAGTGTCTAGCAACACATCGTGACCGCCAATCATTGGAAGAGTCAAAAGCAATGACTACTACCTTTCATGTGAAACGGTTACCAGAATCCTATCGCTGTAATAATATCCATACGGTCGTATGTCGAGTGTGAAACATCAATGACCGTATTTTATAATATGGATATCATGCTTTCTCAAAGTAAATCATTCACTCTTACTTTCCAAAGATTCACGAGAGCTAGACATTCATTATAAGAAGATCCTTTCGGATATCTAATTCTATTCATAGGATACGCGATTTCCGGACGAGCAACATAAATCCTACGCATGCTTCAGTATAACACCCAATCACTACCGCATGGTCGCCCCATGGCTAGGGGAAACCTCAATAGTGTCAAAGTATGACAATCCACACCTTGATGTCATGAAGAATCCGGTCTTAGAATAATTACACAACCGCCACATAGTGCGACGCTTAATAAAGTAAGTGGGTCAGTCTAACGTTACGCATTCTCTAATACACGTCCACGTAACGGTCAAGTGTCTCTACACTTTGATAGACGAGATCTATCCCTATTTTCATAAGATAGAAGACATCCAATACGTGCTTTTATAACAATACTATTAATGTCCCATTTATTAGCACATGCGACTAGAGATATATAAGTATCAAACCAATCAAAAAGAGTCGAGATCTCATCAACCATAATCCTATTATGATTTCTCTTTCACAGTTTGACACTAAGGACGTTGTCATATATACAATATCATAATTGGTCCGTTGAACGAACAATATCACAGAAAGCCATTTATCATATGTATAAACATAAAGAAATAGTAGAAATGATCTGATCCGGTCAGATCCGGTCCACCCTGATTGGGTTTAGGACACTATTTCAAGACTATGCATTTGATCATATCAAAACACTAACTGCCATTGTATGTGTAGTGACACGGTTTATGTTGGGCTTGTGATGTGTTATTGGCAGGTTTACTTGACAAACAAGTTGAGATGAAAATGTTGGATTAAACCTGTTACATTATACTGATAAATGAGTGTTGAATTCAAGAGAATGTTCACACAAACTCATATACTCAGCTTAGCTGACTGAAGACTCAGCTAACTTGACAACATAACTGACTTAATATCCAGCTGACTATATACTGTTATAACTGATTATCCTGCTATAATGTGACCATTGTAGTAAAGTATATTTTATAAATACTTCATAATCAACATCATTGTAACTTAACTTATTCATTTTTATCTTTGGTCAATAAGAATTGCATTATTTTTCTTTTGTGTGTTCCAATTTCATCAATTTCAACTTTGGTATCTGAGATTTTCATGTTCGCTTCATGTGCTAACTCGGTGTTTAGCGAAGAAACTTGAGAGTTTTCTCAAGATTCATGTTGTTTTCATAGAAACTTGAGAGTTTTACGTGATTTTCTTCTTTGTTCCAAAGTTGAAATCCAGTTCTTGATCAATTCTTGATTGTTTTTCCTAAGATTTACGTGAATTTGTGTGATTAGACAACGTTCTTGACGACCATGGTAGAAAAGACACAAGAACTGCGTCCTTCTAGTCCATTTTATGTTCATCCCAATGAGAATCCTTCACTGATATTAGTTCAACCACTGATGAATGGTAAAAATTATGACCCATTGAAGATGACCATGAAAATGGTGTTGATAACAAAGAACAAGTTTTGGTTTGTTGATGGTACGATCAAGAAACCAGACATGAATTCTACTGATTTTCAAGTCTGGAGGCAATGTGACACAATGGTCAAAACTTGAATCCCATATTCAGTGGATAATATAATTTCTCAAAGTTTGATGTACTTCAAGAGTACACATGCAATATGTAAGAATCTTGCTGATAGGTTAGCAATTGTTGACATTTTCAGATTGCCAGATATTCTGGAAGAGATGAATTCACTGAAGCAAGAATCAGATTATGCAAATCAATATTTCTCAAAACTGATGGTTCTTTGGGAAGAAGTCACTATCAGGCCGATTCCTGTTTGCACATGTGAGCCTCATTGCCATTGTGAAGCCATTAAAACTTTGTTGGGTCATATGGAAACAGAACATGTGATGAAGTTCATTAATGGATTGAGGGATGAATTTGAGCCAATGGTATCTCAAGGCTTGTTAATGGTGCATTTTCCTGAAATCCAAGATGCCTTTTCAATGGAAATCAAGTTTGAAAGAAGAAGACCTATTTGGTTAACAAAGCAAGAAGCCATGACTCTCGAATCTCGATGGCTCAGAAGGCTGGACAGGTTAGCAATGACAAATTTGATCAAATTGGGGCCAAATCCAGACAGTTCATCAGAGCAGAACAGTCAAAGAATCTGCCTACAAACAGATTTAAAGTCAAGAATCTTAAGAAAGTTAAGTGCAATTTATGTGGTTTTAATGGCTATACTGAAGATAGCTGCTACAAGAAACATGGCTATTGATCGCGTGCAAAGCACTTACTAGCAATAGGACTAGGTCTATCGTAGTAGAGTACTGGCGAGTCAAGGTCGATCCCACAGAGACTCGTAAGAACTTCAAATTATTAAGATTGAGCTTGTCACAAATAAGGTCTACGACCAACTATAATCTAGACAGTAGTAAAATTGGTAACAATAAACTAGCAAGATTATGCAAGTTCAAACGGAGCAACAAGAGTTTCTAAGGTATTAGTCTAATTATGAGTGATTAGTTATTCCCCCCCACACATGCAACAGTTCTCCCTGTTGGTAAATTTTAATTCATTGTCAGCTACGGGTGCAGCTCCTAACCCTATCTACTCCGACTATGGCAACAGACAATCTATACACAAGCTACCCTCCTTAATTGGTCCGTAATAGCCCATACGCAATAAGTTCTAGAGTTTCCGGTATTGAGCGTTAACCCATACCGCTAACCCGCCTAGGCAGCTATCGACTATGACTAGCACGTTCCTAGGGTCCATCAAGACAACGTTCAAATTAACACTTCACTAACAGTCCTTCATGCTAATTTACGATGACCTGCAAATTGTTGATCAGGCTACTAACATGTAAATTAAATTTGTCGCTCAACGTAGCTGGCGCCGATTATCATGAACAAGTAATTTACTAGTTATTCGAGATCTAGCGATATAGACCGTCATGAGACGCAAAGACTATTTCATGATTTCTTCACCAACGGATTAGATCTATACATACATGGGGTAAAATAAACTAACTACTACATAATTAAACTAAATAAACAATTAGCACATACTAGTCAAGTTGAACAACGACATATCTACATCTTGGAAAAGACAGAAAATCATACCCTCGAAGACGAGTGTAGATCACCCTTGGTTCTCTTCCTAGGCGGCGAATCTGTCGTCTCTCCGACCAGAACTCATAAAATAATAAAATAAAGAACAAAAAACTTTTATTGCATAATACTTGTCTTGAAAATTGTACTACATTGAATTCTGGGGCGATGCCTCTTATTTATAGTTACATAAACCGACTTAGAAACACCTAGATCTACCCTTCGTCCAAGAAAATGCGTTTCGGAAGATTCTGGAGCCTCGGTAACCCGGCGGCATATCCCGAGAAAAATCGAGGGTATTTTCATCTTTTTCTTTCTGCCGACTTAGCTTGGAAGGTTTTGGAATACCCTAGGCCCAATCCTTTCGTTCAGTCCATTCCAGATTTGTCCACAATGCTCAGCCAAATATCTCGTATCCTGAAAATAATCAAATAACGCACGAAATATTATTGAAATAGGGAAACTAAACGTTAAGTGCAAATTACTCGACTCACGAACCCGACATATGATATTCTACTAAAATGGTTCATATTTATAGGTCGAAACAACTACTTTTAGCTCATAATGGATAGAATGTTGATGCCGTAGGATAGACTATTTTAAGCGTCATCATATATCCTCCTAGTTTAAGTCCAAGAGAGCTAACATGGTAGATTGGGTAGGTGAAGAACAGTCTGCTGATGAAGGAGATCATGATCTTGAGCTAACTAGGTCAGAGTTTCAATGTCTTAGTACACAACAATTAGAGAATTTGATGACCCTGCTGAATTCTGAATCTTCTGAACATGCAATTAACCAGATAAAAACAGCGAACCAACATTTCTCACCAATTCAAGAATCATGTGACATTTGCATGGTAAAACCTATCAAATGGATCTTGGACTCAGGTGCCACAGATCGCATTGTGTACTCTCTAAAGCAATTAAATAATCTCAAATTTGTATCTTAACATGAGAGTGAGATTACCTAATGGCAATAATGTACAAGTAACACACATAGATTTAATGCTTAAGGTGTTATAGATTTATACCAACACTTGGTGAAAAAGATAAAGATGAGTGGAATCCAAGATCTTCCAGCAATATCTCTTCAACACAAATATGGTGATCCATTCCTTAAAGCATGCTCCAAGAATCCTTTGAAAGGATTTAGCTCCATGAAGAAGATGAAATCTTGATATACTTTTAGAAATCTAAGTATTTGTGAAGAGGTAGCATTTTCTCAAAATACACCTAAAAATGGCGTCTCAATTAAATGTAGAAGATTAGGTCTTAGCCATTGTAGGATGACATCCTTTTATAGAATTAAATAAGGCATAGGAAGGATCTAGATCCTTAAGTAGGCTTAATTCTCTTAGATGGGCCACCAAGCCCAATTAGAGTTTTTTAATTCCTAAGATAAAAAAACCCATTAGAAATTTCATCACTTATTCCGATTAAGTGGGTTTCTTGCTTTAGGAAAAACTTTACCTAAGGTCCGATCGTTAAATCTGAAAACTAAAGTCTAAAATCAAGTTTGATTTTATTTAGAGATTTATCCTAACATAGATGTGTGTGTGTGTGTGTGTGTGTGTGTATATATATATATATATATATATATATATATATATATATATATATATATATATATATATATATAATAATAATAATAATACATTATTCTGATCATAAGACTCATACATTCAAATGATTTTGAGATAAAAATATAGAAAGATAAGATTATGAGTGCACAAATAGTGTTTTTAAATGAACAAACTCGTATTTGACTCGTTAGTATTGGTGATTGTTCGTTTGTATAGCTCAACGAACCAAGTTTAAACAATATTATAAATTCTTTTCCTGAACGAACAAACAAGAGCAAACTCACGAACGTTTGATTATGTCGTGAAGCTGCTTATATAGATAAACCAATGTACAACATAACCCTAACACATAAGATGGTAAGCCATTTATTAATCTCATAGACACTCTAGAGTAATTTTATAGAATATTTATAGAGTTCTCCTAATGTTGTTGCTACTATGATGTTTGAATATTGCTTTGTACTTCGTTATTTATTCATATGGACTTGATTATTGATACATAACGAGCCAAACTCAATCAGAACTTAAGCAGGAAAGCAAAAATACGTGTTGTAAGTCATACTCGAACACGAGCATGAACAAATTTTCTTTATGAATGAGCTGACTATGAACATAATTTTTGTTCGTTTACTAAAGAAACGTTCATGAACAAGCTCGTGATCTTAACGAACCAAACATGAATATATTTTTTTTGTACGTTTGTTAAACAATCAAACACAAGCTTGAACAACTGATACTTGGTTCATCTCGGCTCATTAACAATACTATGCACAAACGTGGGTAGGTTTTTTGGGAAAATTCGATTCAGCGATAAGTAGCGATCCAACCACCGAAATGGTTTTTTTTTTCTTGCAGAAAGATGAAATATTTTATTAAAAGCTGAAAGAACCGGACTAACGCCAGAGCACCGTGTGGACTATAGAAACAATAAAAAAAAACAACAAAGCTACTAAAACAAACACACTAAACCAACAATCCGCTAGTACACCACAACATACAAACTAAACTAGGAAATTACTGTCAAAGCAATGGACTCCTCGGAGTAACTTCGACAAAGAAGCTATCCCCATAAAGGCCATACAGAAACATAGCTAACCAGATTAGCAACATTACTAAAAACAAGAGAGACCATAGCAAAGGTAGGAACCACCAGAAATCCGCATGAAGAGAAGCCGGAAGAATGACAAGCTCTTCCGCCATAAAAGCAACAACCACAATCTCCGGCTAGGATCCCGAAGCCTTAATGGGCTGAAATTTGTTAACGAACGAGCCGTTCGTGAGCAAACTCGTGTTCGCCTGTTATTGTTCGTGATCGTTTGTTCGTTTAACTTAACGAGCCAAGCTTGAACATGATTTTAGGCTCGTTAAACGCTTAAGCGAACACGAGCTTGGTTCGCGAACGATCGATTATATTCGCGAACGTGCTTATATAAATACATCAATTTAAACAGTAACCCTAACTCAAACGAGGATAAGTCATTTATTCATCTAATTGAGATTATAGATTGATTTTATATAATATTTACATACTATTATAATATGAATATTGTAGCGTGATATGTGTAATATTAATCAATACCTTGTTATATTTGTATGTGCACTTTATGTTTTATACCTAAACGAACTATACTCGAGCCGAACTCGAGCCAAATTGAGTTGGAAGACAACAATATGTTTAACAAGCTAAGCTCGAACATGAGCTCGAACATTTCATCTTTTAAACGAGCCAAGTTCGTGAGCTAAAAGAGCTTGAGCTCGAATCACCAATACTTGGCTCGGCTCGGCTCGGCTCGTTAACAGCTCCAAATGGGATTATGAGAGCTAGCACCGCCAGATAACCACAACACCATCCCCGATTATCATAGCTTCGCCTCTTGGAAAAAAAAAGTGCCGTCGCCGGCCACATGCAAAGCAGAAGACAACTGCATCTAGGCAGGGAACGGGCCTAGATCCACAAACAACCAGCTCGTCATCTTCCAACTACGCGATCTCCACTCCTTACCCTCGGTCATTTACAAGCCCAAAGGCTTGAAATATACAAGACGTGAGGAGAACCCAAAGCAAACCGCCGGAAAACCAAAAGAAAAGAAAGGGAAAAGAAAACAAATAAGCACTTTGGCAAACCGCCATATCCAACCATATGTAGTAAATTTCAAATGTTCTCCGCTTGAAAAAATAAATAAATAAAAATCCGTTGTTCTAAAGTAATTAAGGTGTGTAAAAAATATATATATATTTTTTTTAAATGTGAAATATTGTTATCAAACACATTTTAATTTAACCACCTCTTAAACTCTTTAGAATAAATGCTTAATTATGTTAACAAACACCTCTTTATTAAGCCCATTTCTCTAGACAGTAATTAGCCCATTCAGAAAACAATTCCCTGATTTGATTTCTTTTGCCACTTATTTATCATTTAAATTGAGAACAGCATATTTCCTTATTTTTTTATTTATCACGTCAATTAAGCATGAGTACTATTGTCCTTGAAAAACAATTTTTTTTTACTAATTACACTTTAATTCTTAGATTTTAGGAAAAATATTTTTATTCTAACTTTCCATTTATCCTATAATTGTGCATTAGCTAAAAAAAAGTTTTTTTTTTCTTTTTCCGAGGAGGGTTACTCGAGACAGGCTGAGGTCCATGTTCCTATATCCAAAAGCTCCATTGATTTGAACGACCAAACTCTTCAGTCGAATCACTCGTCTCATTAATTTTGACGTCATATCACCAGAGAGATGAGATTGCCCTCTTTCAGAATATAGAATATAGAGCAAGAAATTGTCCGTAAGACCTCTATAACTTCTTATCCTCAAACTATCATCAACCCATTAGTGACCGATATGCATTTCATCATATCAAAGGTGTGCACAATCGATCGATCAGTACCAAGATTAACAACTAAGGGAACCATCTATCTACTTCCTATCTCGAGGAAGGAGTGGACTCCATATTTGTGACTTACGTTCCCGGCTAACAATCCCTGAGCGACACTAAAATGATTGGGATTAAGGAATACACCACTTAGCTAACCGTACCGCCAAATCAAACACCACCCGTGAAAAGATATGTGACTATAATTACATCACGATTAAGATTCAATCCATAAATGACCATCTACTGATTCAATTAGAATTTCTCGTTATGGACTTAGTGCGAGATCATATTATTGAATCGGTCCATCCTACGGGAACCTATTAGTGCAGACACTAAAATGACTAACACCAACGGCTCGGATCATCGTGTCACACTTTAAGTGTTCAGGGCACTAATAATGGTTTGACTGTGAGATCCCGAACTCTAGTCATCAATGAACTTTAGTCATTTCACCACGGACTCAATGTTTAAGACAGTATACCATAAACTCAATCCTCATGTACATTGAGGTTTGTGTTTACATATGCACCACTAGAGTCCTACAGTATCATTTATATCTATGCAATTAAGCAAATAAAACATCAATAAGAAAATATTACTTTTTATTTAATTAAACCAATACATTATTGTCTTTTCAGCCACTATAACAAATAATTTCGCTTTTTGTGATTGTGGTGTGGTTTAGGGGGTTTTGAATATTATCTTTATCGCTGTAAGAGGTGGATCAGAAGGGGATAGAAAGAAGGAAAGAAGGAATTTATGTTGGGAAAACAATTGAGGGCTGTGAAGAAGGATAGTGAAAGTAATGGAAGCATAAGAAGAGAGTGGAAAACCTAGAAAGAAGGAGAAGAGAGCTCAAGGTGAGAGTATAACATGTCACTCCACTTTGACTGCCATTATATTTAGCGTTTTTCACACACAAATTGTGTTCTAGGCTATGTAGGAGGCTAAAGTTCGTCTTTTAGGCTAGGGACTAGGCCAGAAATGGTTCTGACTACTCACGCAATTTACTCATCTTCTTGACTCATAATAGAGTTTGACTCGATTCGGTTTTTTGAAGTTCGAGCTCGAGTCGAGCTACTCGAATAATTAACCAAGCCGAGCTCGAGTTTTAAAATATAGTAATTGAGTAGCTCGCGAGCTTATCGAGTTTGATTAAATAATTATTTAATTAATTAAATTTATTATACAATATTATTTTTTATATTTCAAAAAATTTTATTCGAGTCGAGCTCGATCTTATCATATTTCATTAAAAATTAAATGAATTCTAAGAAAATAATCAAGCTTTCGAACCGAGTCAAGCTATATGAAATACTTAGCGAGCCGAGTTCGATTTTACCTTTTTATGACTCGATCGAGCTCAAGCCGAGTTTTGAGCCCAAATTTTTTTAGTCGAGTCGAGTTCGAGCCCTAAGGAATGTCAACTCGACTCGGCTCGATTACACCCCTGTGCTCAACGGATTTTGGAAACATGATTAGAGTTTCGGTTTTGATCCCTTTGTTATAGATTTTCATTTTCTCATATACACCATCACTGTGGCCAATTTTTTTTTGGGTTTTACATTCATGTATTGAAAATGATGAAAAAAAATATAATAATTCACTGCTTTTTTTTTTATGGGTTATTATTTGCACCCACTTATTCTACTGATGCATCACACGTATCAATGCATCATCGTTTTCACAGAATCGATTTTATGAAACTCGGTTCTGAAATCAAAATCTATTTTTTTAAAGTCGATTAACACAATATAAGTACGAAAATTCAGTTTTTGATTATAGAAAAGACTTTCACAATGTCTCCAATTTATTTAATGCGAATAAGTGACTATACTATTTAAATTTAACATTTAGCTACAAATAGAAGGAGAAGAAAAGAGAAACGGGAAAGTGAAGCAAAGACTTTTCACTTTATCGCATACAGAGAAAACGGAAGGGAAAAATAAGTCATAAAAAACGAGGAGGAGAAGTGTTTACATCACCATACTTGCAATAACATACAAACTGCACGGAGAGTGGGGAAAAAGCAAACACTTGAAAATATCACATCATCACTTTATTTTTCTTTTCTCTCACTGAAACCTCCCAAACCTCTCTTCCTTCCCTTCGATCAAAACCCATTTCATACCTTTCACGCACACATACACACACTTTCCGCCTTCCACAATAGTGCTGATATTCATCTGGCAGTTGTGCTTTTACACCAGACGTTTTAAATTCTGTATATAGATTGTATTGGATTTGAATGTATATGATAGTTGGTCCAATGGAAAGTTACAATAGAACCCAAGAAATGGAGGGTGCTTTTGAGTCGGATCCGGTGTCGGAATGGACAGTCCCTGGTGGGGAAACAGGGCTTGAAGGTGAGTGCAGGGGTCTTGTTAAATTTTGCATTTTTTTTGTTTGTTTATTTCATTTGAATTTCAGTAAATTTGGCGCAAAAATATTGTCTTGGAGGGGTTGTATTTAATCCACATTGTTATTATTGTTGTTTTATTGTTCGAAAATGCAGAGTCCATGTGGCAGTTAAGCGTTGGAGGTGGTGGGCAAGAACCGTATCCGGTAAGGCCGGAGGCGGCTGATTGCATGTACTATCTGAGAACTGGGTATTGTGGATATGGTGCTCGATGTCGGTTCAATCATCCCCGTGATCGTGGACCCGTAAGCTGTGTTAAATAATTGAGCTTTTGAGGAAGTTTTGTCAATATCTAGGGTTTAATTTGGATTTTAGATTGCATGTGATTACTGAGTTTCAGGTGTATGATTTGACTTCATATTGCTGACTTTGTTGAAGGATCATAACAGTTGTTGTAATATTCTGTTATAGCAAAGCTAACATTTATTCAAAGAATCTATAAGGCAAAGTTAACATGTGTTTGTTCGATTCGTGGTTATGTACATTAGGCCTTGAGAGATGCTGCGAGGGCCAGAGGAGGAGAGTACCCTGATCGAATGGGTCAACCAGTCTGCCA
Source organism: Gentiana macrophylla (assembly GCA_026214975.1). Taxonomy (NCBI): domain Eukaryota; kingdom Viridiplantae; phylum Streptophyta; class Magnoliopsida; order Gentianales; family Gentianaceae; genus Gentiana; species Gentiana macrophylla. Next base: position 82,144,236 of record CM047817.1, on the reverse strand, counting down.
GGTACTTCCCATTGGCGTATTTGATTGGTTGTGAACCGGTGTTTTGTTCTGGTAACGTTTCACATCAGGGAATTGTTGAATTTTCTCTTGCTTAATTCCAACACATTGCATTTGCTATGTGGATCTTTTACCTTTTATTATCCTTGCATTGTGGACCCTTTCTGCTTTGAGTTTATGGATGTATTCAAATGCTCTGTATGTTAGCACTCCTATCTCTCTCTTCTATAATTGTCCAATGCTTGTTTTCTTCATGTTTATCTTGTGGATTTCATACAAATTTTAAACTACAGGTAAAAAATGGGGTATTTCTTGGACACGGAAAGGGTTTCCTGTAGATGTGAAGAAACAATAGAGCTATCTTCTTTCTTCTTAGTGTGTCTTGATTGAATGCACTTTAGTTTCAAGCCCATTTAAGTAAACTCCCAGTTTCATGGTTGAGCTAGTGTACATATCTGGATCAGGGAAAAATAAGAAAATGAATAAACTTCGCACTTTAAAAATCAGTTTCATTGCTTATCGCTAATGGGTAAACATTTATTAGTTTGTCTTTACAATGTTTTTGCTCTGAAGGAGCCACTGTAGCTTTGGCATTGTTGTTTTCTGTCATTTGGATTGGAATTGTTTTTAGTCTATTTGTGGATGTGGAATTTTCACCTATGTTCTGTTCTTGCTAAATCTTTGTTGCTATCGGTCCTATAATTCTGAACTCGTATAAGCTAATATGTTTATTCATAAGAATTTGCGATTTCTTACCCGATAGTTCAAGTTAGTTCATGATTTGTGTGTCTTGGTACATTTAACAGCCTTCTTATTTAAACGGTATCTTCTTGTGTGCCTTCTATTCTGCAGTATTATATGAAGACAGGAATGTGCAAATTTGGTTCTACCTGCAAGTATCATCATCCAAAACAGGGTGGTGAATTTCAAAGTCCAGAGGCTTTCAATATTTATGGGTACCCGTTACGACCGGTTTGTTCTTCACTTTTCGCTAGTATTCAAATTTCTTTTCTTTCTAATTGTTCTGGTCATATGCTTGATGTGTTCATGTAAGTTTACTTCACAGGGTGAAAAGGAATGCACTTATTATATCAAAACAGGGGAGTGCAAGTTTGGTATTACATGTAAATTCCATCATCCTCAGCCAGCCGGTGCAGAAATGACAGCACCCATCCCTGGTCCAATTCCTGCACCTTCAGTTTACCCTACCACGCAACCTCCTGTTCAATCATCTCAACCATATGGTGTTGTTTCTGGAAATTGGCCAGTTTCTACGCCTACTATGCTTCCAGGCTCATACGTCCCTGGGACCTATGGCCCTATGCTGCTTCCCACTGGGATGTATTCTGTTCCGGGGTGGACTTCATATCCGGTATGTATAGCCTAAGTTAGTAGTCACGTGTTGATAAAGACATTTACTTACAATTTTGTATTGAGATATAATGTTAATTATCTACCTCCCCATCGGCTTAAGCTTTTGGGAGAGATGGTAGTACAACATGGTATCAGAGCAGAAGGCCCTATCTTCAAACCCCGCTCCAAACAAAATTTTCCAATATATATATATATATATATATATATATATATATATATATATAAAGTGTTGGGCCTATCTTCCTCCTTGTAGACTCACACGGGTCTCTCTCCCATCTTATAGGCCCACACTTGAGGGGGCATATTGAGATATAATGTTAATTATCTACCTTCCCATCAGCTTAAGCTTTTGGGGAGAGATGGCAGTACAACATTTTGTTTTATTTTTTTTATATTTCCACCATGTAATCGTTACTCTACAATGCGTAGGCGCCAATTAGTCCTGTAACATCTGCAAGTACGCAATCTACTGTTGGAGCATCGCCTGTTTATGGTTTATCACAGCTATATCCTTCTGCTCAAGCGTATACAGGGCAGTATCTTTCAGCTTCTCCTTCTGTTCCTTCAAAAAGTAGCCACAATGAAATTGCATTTCCTGAAAAACCTGGTCAGGTGGAATGCCAGTACTATATGAGGACCGGGGATTGTAAATTTGGGGATTCATGTCGATATTTTCATCCACCTGAATGGAATTCTGGAAAAGCAATTTTCATTCTCAGCCCCATGGGCCTTCCTCTTCGTCCGGTATGCTCCTGGAAAAGTTCATAATTGATTAAAATGTTTTGTGCCTTTTCATCTTGCTATTAACCTTCATTCTTGTTTGCTTCTGATTGTATGATTTTCATCATTTTGCTTAAGTCTTGATGATTACTTTTACTTTTTTTTTATTTTTTTAGGAGGCTCCTAATTGTTTGCATTATGCACAAAATGGAGTATGCAAATTTGGGCCTTCATGCAAATTCAATCATCCAATGGGGGGAACACTAAGCTACAGTCCTTCGGCGTCTTCTCTGGCTGATATGCCGGTTGCACCTTATCCTATTGGATCTTCTATGGGTACTTTGGCTCCATCATCTTCATCCTCTAACTTGCATCCTGAACTTATATCTGTATCTAACAACAAGGATTCCTTGTCTAGCCGTATGCCATCTGTCGTAAACTCTAGTGCCTCGGTTGGTTCATTATCCTCGAAAAGTACGACTGTCTCTCATTTAAGCACATTGCAATCAGGGTCAACAACCTCTACAAGTGGAAGCAGCAGTAGTAGACTTGTTCATGGAAGTGATGTCTGAAAATCAAGCTGTCTCGAGATCTCTGCATCATCGGTGTATACAGTTAAGATCTCTCCTTTGAGGGCTCTTTCTGTTTAACCTGTTATCTGTGTTCATAAAAACCATCATTCGGCACTCATTTCGCGTTTCAAATAAGCCCATGTGGTTCTCTCATTGGTAAATCAAACCCCTTTTAGTCCATAGCAAAAAAAAAAAAAAAAAAAAAAAAAAAAAAAAAAAAAAAAAAAAAACCAAAGCCACCTCACATTTTCGAGCTTGTTTTCATTTTGTCTTATGAAAGCAGTCAACTGTTTGCCTTAAGGGACCCCAGGGTCACCATTTTTGGCCCCCCAATTTTTTTTTGCTGGGGCTTTGTTGTGGAAAATTTAGCTAAAGGGAACTGCAGAAAGCAGGTGATTCCAATGCCTTAGTTGGATAAGTTATATGGTTATGTTGTGGGATTTGAATTGGTTGGACATTTTCGAATTTGTCTTGAAATATACTATGTAACGATGACAAACTAAATGACATTGTAAACTTATGAGCATTACCTTTTTGTTTTCTTTCCATTTTTGTAGTGTTATTATTTTCCCAAGTCTATTTGACATTGGTTATTATGCATTGTAACTAACATCTTTGACTCTGATAATCTATCCTATTTCTAAATCTGGACTTATTCTTGCTTCATTAAAAGGTCTTGATAAGGAGTATTGATAAGTTCAATCTCGGTTGCTGGTTTCAATACTAAACGATCTGATTATCTTCAGATTTCAGACTTCAGATTTAAACGGCCCCTAAGTGGAAAGAATGACCATACTACAACATTGCATTGACACAAGTTTGATGCAGATTACATGAGCAATGTTGCTGACCTTAAACAAATTCATGTTTTTGTGGAATCTTTTCAACATGTCTATGACTCATCTTGGTGTATAGATAGTAATGCTTCCAATCATGTTACATATGATACAAATAACTACCATTTTAGTGCTAATTTTATTGGTATTAAGGCATTTGTAGTGGGTGATGGTGAGAAATTAAGCATTCACAATATTGGATATAGAACTGTACACACTTCGATCAAGCACAACTTCTCACTTTAATTCTCTTTTACATGTACCTCATACTACATATACTTCGACCATATTTCTAGACTTCACACAATAATATGCATGTTGGATATACTCATTCTTTCCCTAAAAAAAAAAAAATAAATAATATATATATATATATATATATATATATATATATATATATATATATATATATATATTGTCACGGATTTTATGCAATGAAAACAAACAAGTAATAAAATTTATAAATCCGGTATTCCCCAAGTGTAGGGATCGTAATATACCGACTAATACCGGAGTCGATCACAGGGAATCGGGGTATCTAGTTCATTAATTTTCCTAAGATTGATACCAATTATTTCTAAACCTAAAACTAAAAACGATAAAATAAACTGGACAGAGGATTGTCAGTCCAAAGCCAGGAAGGATAAAAGCGAAAAACGAAATCTAAGCTATAAGCTATAAAATAAACAGTAAACAAGAAGATGATCATGGTGATTAAACAATCGAACAAGTAAATATTCCTCCGATCCCGCAACCCTTAATTTCCTCTCTAAAGTTATCTTGTGATGATTTAATTAAAGATGTGGTCCACCTAACGGAGGTATGAATTCCTACTCTCGTAGATAATTCGCCTATCAATCTCTCATCTCTCGATATATAAGATTGACACTCTCAAACCAAGGTGTAAGATCTCTCAATCTAGCAACCTAGATATCTAACCTATCAACTCTCGTTATGTCAAGGTTAAAAATCCCATCTTTCCTATGGTGATCTAAGGTTTACACCGACTCTCGTCATACGGTAAACATCAACAACAATACATCTCTCGATATCGATTGCATAACAAATAAGCATAGAAAAGATACAACTTTAATCAAATTCACAAAACAAATCTAGATTGAAAATAAAGAACTCAATAAACGGATTCACATAGTTTGAACAATTGCTCACTTCTCAAGCATTCAAAGATAAAACGGCAAAGAAACGAAATAAAAAGTGGAAAAGAAACAAGAAAAATCGCTACCTCAGCCTCCCCTAAGGGGGCTGGGGCCGCCTAGGGTTTTCTCCTAATGATTGTGTATCAATAGGTCTCAATGATGTATGATTAGGGTTGAAATACGCGCTGCTATTTATAGAAAACTGAGGCGGCTGCTACTAAGTCGGTTTAAGGACACCCGTCCCAAATATCTCGACGCTGCTCGTTAAGTGCCTTGGACTTGCTTCAGACGCCCGTCCACTCAGCGTCCAAACTCTCTGAATCAACTTTCCTCTCCTGGACGCTCGTCCACATCTTCAGACGCCCGTCCACTCTGGACGGGACTTGGACGCCAGTTCAGCTGGATCAAAAATCGATCTTCTCATCTTTATCTTCAATCGATTTCATCTTTATCTCTTCTCCTCTTCATTAATCCGATTGTTAACCTCTTTTAATCCTCTTTTTGGTCGAAATTGTGTATCTACAATACATCAAACACATTGCAAAATGTAGTATCTTCCAAATAAACATGAAATCATCAATTTTACACATAAATCATACAATTTTGCAACTTACCCATTAAAAACATCACTTGCTCAATACTTCAATATAAAGCTCGATTTCTATGAAAAACATCCACATATGGGGGGAAATTGATATAAAATATATCCTTATAAAACGTATAAAATCACCCTTTAACATATATATATATATATATATATATATATATATATATATATATATATATATATATATACATACATACTCATTCTTATTGCTATATCAAGGACAAGAGCTCATGGGGAGTCGAAGCATCGCCATGCTTGTTCTTTTTTATATTCAAGAATTCCTTGCAGTTTCTCCTTCAGTGGCCAGTCTTGCCACAGTGGAAACAATTATCTTAATCCTTGTTCTTGACTATCTTGCCTCTCGTCTTAGCGGGCTCCATTCCTTTCTTGTTCTTCTTTTGGGCATTTTTCTTGCCCTTGAAAGAACTCACAAAACACACTTGCTTGCCTTTATCCACACGACCCTCAACGGTTTTCAACATGTTCAACAACTTTGAGAGCATCGAATCAAATTTGTTCAAGTTGAGCACAAACCGTGAGTAAGAGTTGGGTAGTTTAGAACCAAGTTTCTCATGCCTCTCTCTATAAATCCAATCATCTACAATGACGTGTAGACTCACCAAAGTTTCGGAGCCATCTTACAACCAAAACGTGTCTTTGAGACCTCGTACCTTTCAGGGCTGATTGTGAGGCATAAGGTTCCTCATGTGACCAATGATGGTTTAAGCATCCATAAACTCATCGCTTTACGAAATTCGGTGTCTTACAAGCAAACATTATATAAGTAGCATCAACACCGCGCGAACAATATTTAGTATACTTCTTGACCGATTTTTAATTTTCACCATCCTCAAAGCGCATTCGATACATGAGCCTCAAGCACACATTCAAATTTCTCAAGCCTCGGATCGATTATGAGATTCCTTTCCCAATGCAGAAAGTTTGTTTAGTCGATTTAAGTTTGTTCGACATTTCTACAACAAAAGTAAAGATAATATAAGTATTTTGTTTATGCATACAAAACCATAAATTTACAATTTAAAAATTTATATAAGTTTTGCTACCACTAGCCAACTACTCTCAATTGGCTTTGAAGAAAGTTTCAATTTTTTTAGCGGCTGAGATCCAATCTAGTTACCTCAATTCCCGATGAGGGCCGATCAATCAAAAAACTTTTGAAAGGTAAGTAACTCCTTACCAATCACTTCTCTACGTGATTTGCAGTGGTTGACTAGTCAACACTTTGACAATTCACATCACTATGTGGTAGTCAATTCCTTGCTTACAAAATTAGATGGTCGTGACAAGGCCAATCACCACAAAATATAAGTTAACTCGTAACCCGACGCATACCGGAGGGGCAAACATACTCGTCTTACTCTGCGTCAAATTCTTTACTTACCACCAAGATAGAAACCAACCACTATTCACGAGATCTCATATGATCATATCTCAATAACAACAATATACCTGAGGTAGGTCAACTTTCGACGAGAGCCGATCAGTTGGATCCGAACAAAGTCTCTTCACCGTCACTATAATAGTGGGATGCAAATTATTGACTTAATTTTGACGTGTGAGTATTCATTTCATTTTCGTCTCATCATACAACATGCATATATCTACATTATTAAATAACGCAAATTTATGATTGTCCGGCCACAAGTATGACTTGATGGTCCGGAACCAATTAGGATTAAATATTTTTTATTAGTCCCACATGTGTTGAAAAAACTACACATTCTAGAAAATTGTTAAACCCTAACCATAAGGGTTCCCATTCCCCCTATCAAAAGAAGTCACCCATTTATGGGATTCGAACCTCCACACTCCAGCTTAAGGTCAAACTGTCCTTTTAAAAAACCCAAATCATTTACCAATAGGCCATGTCCTGGGGACAAAAACAACCCATGTCATAGACCACCATAAAACACTGAATAAATAAAGTAAGTAAATACACCATTTCGCGAACAAAATAACAACTATGATCATGGATTTTTCCTATGCGTGGCTTCAAATACAAATTGAGGAAACCGCGGGATCCCGATCATGGGTAGCAGCAACCTCCATAGTTACTCTATATTGTCTTCTCTTGGCCTTCATCTTCCACTCCATCTTGCTACATACTACCTCCATCCCAAAATGTAAGTCCATTTAGCTTTTTGGTTTTGTTCCATAATGTAAATCCATTTAGATAACCAATGAAGCGTTTATTACATTTTTCTCCTTTTACCCCTCATTTATTATACAGACACACACACACACACACACACACACACACACACACACTCACTTTTCACTACTTTGCATTATTAACAGTCAAAGGTAATTTTAGTATTTTTAATCAAAATTAATGCCACATAACCAATTCAACATTCTTAATCTGTGTGAAAATGAACTTACATTTCGGGACGGAGGTAGTAATTTCTAACTAATTAAAAATACCCCCGCCGCATATACGGGGGGAGAGAGGGGAGCTAACGGGATTGGAATAATGCAGAAAATAAACTAGGCTCGTTCTTCATAACAGCCTATGACATCAAAAACCAAAAGAAAATAAATTCAACATTTATCCTAGAGGTGTAGACCATGATCAATCGTCCATTCATATAATCATATTACATAAAATAAAATCATCCATCCATACAATCACCTTATATGAAATGAATAAAATAATTAAATAACCATACAATCAAGTCTTTTCTATTTTGTCAATTAATTAACAATTTAATTAATCAATAATAAAAATTAAAATTAATGATTAATTTTAAAATTAATAATTTTATTTGATGTTTGATTTGAATCCATTTCAAAATCAAAGTCAAAGAAAAAGCCTCATAACTCAAAATTTTTAAAACTTTTTAATTCCATAATAAATAAATAAAATGATTAAACCCTAACCACAGGAGTCCCCACTCTTCCTGTCCAACGGGATGAGTGTAGATGTTAATCAGGTAACCTAGTGGCTCAGATTCATGAACTTGCTATTATACCATAGATCTAGAAGAAGCCCCTCTTTACGGGTTCGAACCTCCACACCCAGCATAAGGTCCAGCTGCCCTTTGAAAGCACCTAAGCCCTTTATCACTAGATCATGTCCTGAGGACTTTTAATTCCACAATCAAAACATGATGCCTTGTGGCTCAAATTCTGGGCCATAAGGCTTGGACATATGACTAAAACATTTTGATCCATGGTTTACCCTGTGGCTCAAACCTTTGGGCCAAATGATTGACCGCATGGCTCAAACCTTTTTGAGCCATTTGGTTGGCCATGTAGTTGCAATATAAATCAAAACTTTTTTTTAATCAATATGGCTACCCAATAAAATCATAAGGCTTTATATATATCACACATTGAAGTCATCAACATGCATGAGTTAACATCGATTCACGCATGATAACAAAAAGCCGTCCACCACCTTAGCAGCAGCATCCGCCGTCGGCAGCAACACTGTTGCCACCGCCGCCGTTGTGGCCTGGTAGATGCTGTGGTGGTGAAACAATTTTGGTTTCGATAATATCGTGTGTGAATCAATTACAACTCATATTCAGGATGAAATCAGGACGATATGAAATCAACTAAGCGATTAAAACATGGTTTAATTGTTCAAAACGAAGGTGGCATTGATACCACTTTAAGAAAATCAAATAGGTTTACGCAGCATACTTAAAAAATAATAATTTCATTAAACTGAGGAACAATTTCAAAAAACAATTAGACCATGAAAGAAGATAAAGAATCATACTTGGTTGATCCAACAGATCGTCGCTTTATCTTATGGTTGATGGATCAAGCATGGAGCAGCATAAGTGCCAACCTCTAGGTGTAATCCACATGATCAACCGCCAAAATCCTCCAAGGGATGCTACTTAGAGAGATCGAATGCTAGGTCATCTTTTCTTCTTCTTAAAAACTCCCTCTCAAGACACTCTCTCCAATTTTCACGTGATGAATCTTACTCCTTTCAAAGGTCTACTAAGTCAGGTGTACAATTATCTTATGTGACATTATACTATTTTGACACATAGTTATTGGACATAATATAGATGGGAGCCTATTTGGGACTAGACCACATCCACATTAGTTCATTACCAGCACAACATTATGATCCTTAGGTCACTCATTAGGATGTCCACAGATCAACGGGTTGGATTCTTAGTTCAATGACCGAGAAAGCACTGGTTGAGGTGGTTGGTCGTAACACTACATATAAAGTAGGACAGAATTCATAGGTGCTATAAGAGTCCAGGATGCTTGAAATCAAGGATTCTCTGACCAAGACAAACAAAGGCACTAAACCCATGGCAGACTATTTGGCACTTACAAAATCTTATTCAGACAATTCGAGCTCTGTTGGATACCTTATGTATTATTCAGAACTGATCTTGGCCATTCTTGCAGGATTAAACATGAATATAAGGTTGTGGTTGTGAACATTACCTCAAGGATTGTATCATTGACTTAACTGGAGGTCCGATCATAAATCATCACTCATGCGAGGCTCATTGCCATGTTTAATCCCTCTTTCGTGGTTGACTTGACTCAATCTTCAGCCCACCCTGCAGCCATACATGGACCCCCTGTCTCATCCTTTCGACCACCTAGACAGAGTATATATTTTAAAAGAGGCAAATGCGGTAATTCCAAACAAGGAATAACAAATTGCATAGATTGAAGAGGCTATGTTTTTAGAGGAAAAATAGCATGTCAACCGTGTAGTAAAAATGGACACATGGCAGTTTTATGTTGTCATAGGTATGATTCAGACTTCAACAACTCAAGTTCCAATTTTAGCAAGCATTCCTCAATTTATCTAGTTTCACCTCAGTCTATGGTTGACTTCAACTAGTACATGAATAATGGTGTAACAAACCATATCACCTCTGATCTTAGAAAAGCTGCATCTGAGAGATTGATACAATGGTAATGGTAATCTATCAATTGGAAATGGTGATAAATTTCTAGCAAACATATAGGTCATTGCACCATACCTACCTCATCTCACATACCTTTACACCTTAACGTTGATGTACATGTTCCTTTCATCAATAAACACTAACAAGGTGTATTTAAACTTTACTTCTATTAATTCTGCTATGGTTTAATTTACCTATGATTCTTGTATTTTTATGGACAAGAGAACATGGACTACACTTCTAATAGGGGGTCTCATGGATGGCCTTTACCAGATCAAGCCCCACGATGAAAATACATCCTTTCAATCCAAGAGTCATACTATATCTTTATTTGAATTCAGTCAAAAGTCATATAAGTCTAGTCCTAATGAGTATGTAGTTGTGTTGCTAGTCTATAGCAAGAGCTAAATGTATGGCATAAGAGGTTAGTCCACATCTCTAGACAAGTTTCCAAGCTAGCCTTGAATCAACGTAATCATATGTTGAATAAAAAAGTTGAATTGTATTTTTGTGAAGCTTGTCAGTTTTGAAAAGAATCATTCTCTTATCTATGTTCAGCCTCATTCTAATGCCTTTAAACCTCTTTAACTTATTCATACTGACCGATGAGGGCCAACTCTTATGGCTTCCACCCATTGATACAATTTCTACATTTATTTTATTGATAACTGTGAGAATTTAGTTGTGTTCTTGTCTCGTCTGATTTTCATCTTCGTTGGTTTCACGTCTGGTTTTCTCTAAGTCGTGTTGGTTCATGTCTGTTCAGTATCAGATGTTCTTTGCTTCTCATCTTATCTGACCTTGTTTTCTCTTTCATGTCTGTTTTATTAGTTATTGTTAGGTTTCTTAACTAACTGTAACCTGTCAGTTGAGAGCCGATTGCTTTCCTTTTCCCTTCCTAGACGTTGGGCTTTCCTTATGTATGTATTTCGATGATCATTGTAATCGTTAAGTTAATTTTATTAATAAAACTCAATTTACTTGTTCTTAAGATCTTACATGGTATCAGAGCATTTGGTTCATTTTTTTAATATAAAAAATACACTTCAAACTTATTCATATTTTTGAATATGTCTGAAGCAGCTGCTTCTAGCACAAGTTCATGTTATATTCCTCATGATAATTCCACCATTATAGAAGATTTGCAGCAAATTCAAGCTGCTTACAGGCTGAATGGGACTTTTTATTTGAAGTGGCACAGTTTGTTAAAACAATCCTTAAAGGGAATGGAAAATTAGGCACCTGATGGGTACTGGCCCTGCTGTTGACGATCATAAGTATTCCGCTTGGGATGAGAATGATTATATGTTCATGTATTGGCTATGAAATTCAATGATCCTAGAAATCAGTGACACCTGCATGTTCCTAGGATCAACTAATGAGATCAGGGAGTCTGTTAGATAAACATACTCAAAAATCAACAAGCTGCCCAGATCAATGTAATAAATACCAAAACTATTGTTGCTAAGCACGGGTCCAAGAGTATCACTGAGTATTCTGGGCTGCTACAGGGACTTTGGCAAGAACGTGATCACTATTGGTGTATCAAGCTGAAGGATAATAAGGATACCCTCATTGTAAAGAGATTTTTTGAGAAGGATAAGATCTATTCTTTCCTTGATGGTATGGATCTAGAGTTTGATGTTGTCAGGATTCAAATTCTGGGCAGAAGGTATCTTCCCTCTTTAAATGAGACTATTTCTATGGTTAGAGCTAAATAAATTATGAAATGAGTCATGCTTGAAGGCTCCATTGAAGATAGCTTTGCCTTGATCTCCAAGGCTATCAAGAACTGGGCTGGAAAAGAAAATAAGGCTCCTGAGAATAAGGGTCCCCAAAAGAACAAGTCTGGAGCTAATCAGAGCTGAGCTGACATAGTTCCTTGACATGCAATTACTGCAAGAGGAAGGGGCATACAATGGACAAATGTTGGAAGCTCCATGGGAAATCGTGGAATGCAAAGAATGGAAATGTTGTTGCTACTGTTCATCTTGCCGATAAGAAGCATGAAAGTTCTTCTTCTTGGGCATATGAACTATGAGCATCAGACATTGAGAAGCTAAGAAATTTCTGGGAAACTCTGAAAAAGTCCTCCTACTCTTTTGCCTTTTCAGGAATGACATCCAACCACCATTCTACTGAATAAAAAATGGGTGATTCATTCAGGTGCTACAAATCATATGAAATTTGATATGTCTAAGTTTGAGACCTACAAACCATGTCCCAGTAACAAAAAGATTACTGTGGATGATGGTACTCTGATAAATGTTGCAGGTATAAGGAACATTGAAATGACTTATGAGATTACTCTCAAGGACGTCTTGCATGTTCCCAAAATCACCTGTAATCAGATTTCTATTCTATAAATTACAAATGATTCCATTTGTAATGTTATTTTATTTATTGTCTCTTGTCTGGTACATGAGAAAAGAACGAGGAAGATGATTGGAACTACTAGAGTTAAAAGAGGGCTCAATTTTATTGGATGGGCAAGATACAAGTTCTTGTCATTTATCTTTTCTAGATCTCCTAATGATAAGATTTGGTTGTACCCTAGAATATTAGGTCATCATTCTTTTGGCAATAGGCAAAAGATGTACCCATATCTTTTTAAAGGAATAAAATCTGAATCTTTGTTTTGTCAAGAATGTGAGTTGGGTAAACACAAGAGATACCCCTTTTCAAATATTAGTGAAATATGCAAGGTTCTTTTACTTTGATCCATGGTGATGTTTGGGGTTTTATTAAGACATCAAATATCATTGGAGCAAGATGGTTTGCCTCTTTCATTGATGATTGCACTCGGGTTACTTGAGTGTATGGCTAATATTCTTCAAACTTTTTAAAACATGGTGAAAACCCAGTTTGATACGAAGATAAAAAGGATAAGGATTGATAATACAAAGGAATACTTCAAACAGTTCCTTAGCCCCTTTCTTCAAAAAGAAGGGATAATCCATGAGTCTTCTTGTGTTCACACTCCACAACAAAATGGAGTGGTTGAACACAAGAACATACACATAATGAAAGTGATAGGGCCTTAGTTTTTTAGATGAATATGCCAAAGTTTTATTGGGGAGAAGCAGTTCTTACCGTAACTCACCTGATTAAGGGAGTGCCATCTAAATACCTAGAAATCAGTCTCCTAGACCTCTCTTATCGACTCTGCATCCGAGTTTTCCCAGTAGTGAAAAGTTGGACTTAAAAATCTTTTGGATGTGTTGTGTATGCTTATGTGCATTCTCCCAATATTGGGAAATTAGATTCTAGAGACATCAAATACATCTTTACTGGTTCTTCCAACACACATAAGAGGTATAAATGCTTTCATCCCCAAACTAAACACTTTTTTGTCTCTAGGGATGTAACTTTTCATGAAGCTAAATCCTACTATGAGGCTACTCATATTCAAATTCAGTGGGAGACCTCTATGACTGATTTAGAGACAAATCAATTTCTTCTAGATCTACAGCCAACTTTAGATATGAAGGATCAACAAACAAGAAGCAGTCCTACTGAAGACAAAGACAAAGCTCAAACTCAGTGGGAGCATCCATATGTGCAAGATTCAGGTTCAAATCAGGAGGGAATCCCTCAACACTGATTATTACAGAAGACAAGTTCCTGGTTGAAGCATCTCATCTGACTCCACCAGAAGCAGAGTTCTCAATTGAAGCCTCTCAGCTGATATCACCAGAAGTAGATTTGTCAGATGTAGCTCCTTAGCTGGTTCCACTAGAAGAAGACATGTTCTTTGATGTTCCACAGTTGATCTTGCCTAAAAGAAAATCTAAAGTTGACCATCCTATTTATTTAAGGAAAAGATCTCGGGCTTGTACCATGTCCAAGGAGGATCTACCTATTTCCATAAGGAAGAAACCTAGGGATTTCACCAAACATCCCATCAAGAACTTCATCTCATATCAGAATCTAAGATTTAAACACAAGGTTCTAATATCTAATCTACCAATCAATTAGGTTCCTACCAGCTTGCATGAGGTCATTCAAGATGATAAATCGATAACATGTATAAAGGAGGAAATGTCTGCTCTTGAGAAGAACAAGATCTGGAATCTTGTTCAGGCACCTAATAGGATCAAACTTGTTGGGTGTAGATAGGTGTATACCATCAAGTACAATTCAAATGGTACAACTCAGGGGTACAAGGCCAGATTGGTTTCCAAGGGGTTTACTTAGACCTTAAGCGTTCATTACTTTGATACTTCTGCTCCTGCTGCAAAGATGAACATTGTTAGGATTCTGATGTCCCTTGCTGCTATGTTTAATAGGGATCTCCAATAGTTTGAAGTAAAGAATGACTTCTTGCAAGGAGATTTGGAAGAAGATATCTATATGCAACCTCATCCAGGTTTTTCAGCAGAGAAAGAAAAGGTTTGCAAACTCAACAAAGCCCTCTATAGGCTCAAACAATCTCCCAGAGCTTGGTTTGGGAAGTTTACCAAGACAATGAAGAAACATGGGTATTTTCAGAGTCAATAGGATCACACTTTGTTTATCAAACACACTTCAAATAACAATGCTTATATTATAGTGGTTTATGTGGATGATATCATAGTTACTGGTAATGATACTCAAAATATACAGAGGCTGTAGAACTGTTTGGTCAAGGAATTTGACATAAAATCTCTAAGAATATTGAAATACTCTCTTATAATTGAGGTGTCACACTCAAAAGAAGGGATTTTCATCTTACAACAGTTGTATGTGTTAGATCGGTTGATAGGAACATGCAAGCTGAAGTGCAAACCATATGCTAGTCTTACTGATTACAATCATGGGATTTCGGATGCACCTGAAGATGAATCTGTTGACAAGACTTCAATTATGAGATTAGTTGGGAGGTTGATTTACCTCACTCATACCAGATCTGACATTGCCTTAGCTATCAATATGGTGAGTAGGTTTATGCATAATGCCAAGATGATTCATCTTGTTGCTGCTCATAGGATTCTACATCTCCACAAAGGATGTCATGGAAAAGAAATTCTGTTAAAAACAGGAGTAAATGTTAGTGTGAAAGCCTACACTGATGCTGATTATGCTGGGCTATTGAAGATAGAAGATCAACATCTAGGTACTATGTCTATCTGTGAGGAAGTCTTATCATCTGGAGAAGTAAGAAGCAGAGTGTGGTGGCTAGGTCAATGCAGAAGCAGTGTTCAATTCTATGGCTTTGGGTGTTTGTGAACTATATGGGTCAAAATCATCCTTAGTGACCGAAAGATCAAGTGGATTCCTGCTCTGAAGCTGTATTGTGACAATAAATCAACCAACAACGTTGCTCGTAATCATGTTCATCCTGATAAAACTAAGCCCATTGAAGTTGACCGGCACTTTGTCAAAGAAAATATTGAGAGTGGCTTGATTTTCACTTCCTTTGTATCTACTCATGATCAAGTTTTTGATGTTCTCACTAAAGGACTTCCAGGAACAACTTTAAAGGAAATCTCTTACAAGGTTGGAATGTATGATATCCATTCATCAGCTTGATGAGGAGTGTTAGAATTTAGCTGTGTTCATGTCTCGTCTAATCTTAAACTCTATTGGTTTCACGCCTAGTTTCATCTCAGCTTTGTTGGTTCACGTATGGTTAGTATCAGATGTTCTTCGCATGTCATCTGATCTGACCTCATCTGATCTTTCACGACTGTTTTGTTATTTAATATATTATTAGTCACCGTTAGTAATCTTAACCAACGGTAACATGTCAGTTGACAACTGATTGCTATCATTTTCCCATCCTAGCCGTTGGGCTTTCCTTATATATGTATTCTGATGATCATTGTAATGGTTAAGTGAATTTTATTATTGAATTTATTTTCAATTTACTTGCTCTTAAAATCTTGCAATAAATATTCTAGGTATACCTAAATTTATCCTCTAAAACTAAAATCTAAAGCTTTATCTTTTGGTTCAATTTAG
The DNA here is from genome assembly GCA_026214975.1 of Gentiana macrophylla. NCBI lineage: Eukaryota > Viridiplantae > Streptophyta > Magnoliopsida > Gentianales > Gentianaceae > Gentiana > Gentiana macrophylla. The sequence goes on along the minus strand of CM047817.1, from coordinate 82,128,111 downwards.
AAAACTTGCTGAAAATCAGTTTAACACTACCATAAAATGTATACAGTCTAACTAAGGAGGGTAATAAAAAAGATTTGAATCTTATCTCATGTCTAATGGCATCCGATTCAGACATACCTTCCATCTAGTTCTGTCAACTCTCATCTTCACCCTAAACCAGCCTTGACCATAGACTAAACACCCGATCACTCACATTCACTATCTAACATGATCATCATGTGACATCATCCTCTTTATCATCTACAAATGAACCTGACCCAAGATACCCGGTCCACTCAACCTAGACTTTCACTTCTACCCGCTCATCCTATGCAAACAAGATCCAATAGTGAGATCTTTAAACCCAAAACCTACTCATTTGAAACCAAAGCTTCTTCTTAGAATTTTCCACTGAACCCTATAGAGTATTTAATGCACTGTTTCAACCTCATTGAAAGCAGAGAATACTGGAAGAATATGAAGCTCTTTGGAAGAATCAGACCTTAGATTTAGTGCCTCCATCCTTAGGACAAATTCTTGTTGGTTATGAATGACTCTTTAAGATGAAACTCAAACTGATGATAGCATCCTCAAACACATGGCCAAACTTGTGGCCAAAAAGTATGATCAAACATATTGGGTTGACTTCACATATACCGTTAGCCATGTAGCTAAGGCCTCAGTTATAAGTATTATTCTATCTCTTGCTGTAGCTCAAAGCTGGAATCTGAACCAAGTTGATATCAACAATTCTTTCATAAATGGACCTTTCGCAGAAGATGTCTACATGCATTAGCCGTGAGGGTTTTGTGAATGGTAGCATGCCACACCATGTTTGCAAACCCATGAAATCCCTTTTACGGTCTTAAACAGGCCCTAAAGGCTTGGTTTGATGTTCTTAAAGATCAAATGATTAACCTTGGTTAGAAAAATCTATAGTGATAATTCCGCTTTCGCTTTGTAAAAGCTAACATGCTTCTTTATGTTCTCATATATATGGATGATATTCTTGTTACATGAATTTCTGCTCATTTGATTTCCAAGTTCATTCAAGTGCTAAACTCAAGGTTTACCTTAAGAGACATTGGTCATGTAATACACTTCTTGCGCATGGAAGCTTACAAAGACAAGATTGTGTTGTACCTCATATAGAGTTCTTATGTAATGCAAATACTTCAAGGGTTAAACTTGGAGACTCTCAAACTTAGTCCAACTTCGTGATTGCTACAAAATAGTATGTATCTAATCAATGAGAGCCCTCGGTGATCCCATAAGCTACATAAATGCAATGAGAGGTCTGCGCAATATCTCACATTTACCAAGCTAGACATCATCTATGTAGTCAATGCCTGTCTCATTTTATGCGAAAACCCACATATGTTCACTGGCAAAGTGTGAAAAGGTTTCTTAGATATGTCAAGAGTACTCTAAACTATGGATTAAATGTCAAGCCGGCTTCACACAATCTGAATCTTGAAGGGTTGTCAAATGCTGATTGGGCTTGATCACCATATGACAGAACATCCGTATCAGAATTGCGTATCTACTTGGGTGAATCTTTGATCTCTTGAAGTTCCAAAAAATATAATGTTGTGTCACGATCTAGTACACTCGAGTCCGAGTATAGATCAATATATAATCTACTGCAGCTTATAAGGTGGATCTAACACTTAATGTGATGTGAATTCATGGACCGTTAAAGGTAATCTTGACACAAAAACATGAAGAACAAAATGAACATGTTGAACAAGGATAAACGAGCCTCCATCGGCTCCTGATCAACATTTGACCAGACTCCTTGGGGTGCACCTTAGACTCCTAATCAACCCGTGATTAGACTCCTAAGATACGCTTGTGCCCAAAAATCTGCGGCTCAACCGATCTGATAAATCCAAAATAATGAATTTCTCTTGAATCCACGAGATTCACCCGAAAACAATATAATGGCGACAATATAATTTATCATTCAACTTCTGTTTATGAAATACAATTAAAAAGTCTTTATTGAGGCTAACACAGACGATTAGAGCTAACAAAACCCTAACAAACTTATAGGGCCTTAAATGGGCCATAATAATATAAAATATATCTAAAAGCGCCTAAAATAATAAAAGACTCTAAATTGAGCTAATTAGACTGTTTAAAATATATAAAAGTCCAATACACTACTAATAATAGTATCAAAATAAACTAGACCAGAACCCAAAAGTACGATCAAATTAATGTAAGTCGAGGCCTAGCTGATCTTCATCATAATGGAAGAACTTGGAGTGCTACCTCCTAAAACTCCCATAATCTGGTGTGACAACACAGGCTCTCCTAGCTCAGAATCTCATGTATATCATGTAAGAATTAGACACACTAAAGATTGATTGCACTATGTGAGAAATCAGTTTTACAACAGCAACTTAAAGTGAACTATATCCCGTCACATGATCAGATAGCAAACAGCCTACTCAGTTTGAACACTTCATGAGCAAACTTAATGTTCTTCCACCACCATTCAGTTTGAGAGGGCTATTAAGGGATATGATTAATACATGTGGTACGTATACACTTGGCATCTTTGTTTTGGTTTATAAAAATCTAACCTAGATTCTCTTAGTACTATAAAAGAAAAAGGATCTCACAAATTGTAAAATGGAGGATTCAAACCGTTAATGGCAGCTGCAATGAATCATAATCTTCTGCATTTTGTTCTTTTCTGTTAAACTTTCATACAATGACCAAATGGATTTGTCCTTGTAACTATTTCGTAGGGTCATTTTGATCTTGAAATATCTGTGTTTCTAAACATTTTAATCTTGATACATACCATTTAACATAATGAATGCAAATTCTGTATGCAATCCAATAACATTTCATTTCAGTTTTCTGAATTATTTCCAAACCTATCAAAATCAAACCAGTTGTGATCGAATAACACATACACTGAAATTACCTATTCATAACATCTCGAGTTCAAACATTAACAAAACAAGAAGGAAAAAAGAAATAGGGTGATTTTACTACTATAACAATGACACAACACACTTTTATACGCTGGCCCCATATTAAGTAGAGATGTGTGGCGTTCCTCGTTGTGACACAACAACATTTTCCCAAAGAAAAAACAACACATGAAATACTAGAAGAGTGAATATCCCACATCAAGAACATCACTACATGAAGGAAAAACTGATGAGAAGCTTGCTGAAGTACTCACTCTAGCTTCTTCATCAAATGACTGATCAAGATTTGAATATTCAAGAACCTGCAGTTGATTAGTATAAGCACCTCCAAAGCCCTCATTCTCCAACATTAATGGATTATTGATCACTGCAGAGAGTTCCCAAAAATCCATTCCCTCTTGATCCCACATTCCATTGTCATATCCATCATAACATACATCATTTCCGGTTTTTGAATCCACCACTGGTGGTGTAAGTGTTACAGTCTCACTTGAGGATATGTTTTCAACAACGTTGGAATTTTTGTTCGAGTAATCATTAGTATTACGAGGAGGATTCAAGTACTTTTCTGGAACAATGCAGTCTAGGTACCCTGAATTAGTTGCAGTAGAACCAAAAAAGTTGTCATTATTAGAAGACGATCCGTACGAGGATTGAGAACAAGTTTCATTGTCAGAAAAAGGGTTTTCTTTAGAAGGCACTTTGATCATCTGACACGAAGACTTTCGCTCGTTTGATGGGTTTCGATTGATGTTTTGAAGATCAGAAGCGTAAACAAAAGAGTTGAGATTAGTCGTGTTAATGTCTGAATAAACGAAATTTGTTAAAGCTTGATTACCCTTCATTGAAAGAGCAGCTCTATCATAAGCAAGAGCAGCTTCTTGAGCAGTATCAAATGTACCAAGCCAATGTCTTTCTTTAGTTGATGGGTCTCTTATTTCAGCCGCGTAACGGCCCCACGGCCGCCTTCTTACACCGAGGAACCGCCCCGGCTCAGCTTGCTTCCGGCGGCCTCTTTTTTCAGTGGGTTGGTTAAAGACAGATGTGTTACGTTGTAGTAATGCAAATCCGGATTGAGTGTATATGGGTTCATAGAGATTTGTGGGTTTTTCTAGTGGTTTAGAGGCGGATGATGACATGTTGTTTCGGAGAAGTGAAGATCTTTGGGAAGAAAATTGGGAGAGAAGAAGTGAAAAGTGATGATCCAAGAAGATGTGAATGGGATGCAAGTGAGAGTGAGGGAGTGAAGCTATATTTAAGGGGAAATGATTGTGTGGAACGGGGATTTTGAGGTGAAATGACAGGTAAAACGATCAGAACCACATAGTTTAAATGTAGAATCAAACTGTGTAGTTCATATTGAACCATACGGTGTCTCCATACGTGTGGAGACACCACAAAAGTATTTCACGCATTTTGTACTACAAATGTAATTTATGAAATACCGATTTTCTATACAAACTATACCTTATATAGAAATTCAGATGTATTTACTTAAAATAGTTCAGTAAAATAAAGATAAGTATGGATTAATACCGTAAAATAGAGAACAATTTTAAAGTAAAATGTTACTTGCATAGCCGTTGTTCCATATATAACACATTTTTCGCATTGCATCACAATAAATTATATAACAAACTTTTGTATCGTTGAAATGATTTGGACCCGTTAATTATAACGTAGACCACCATAATAAAAAATATAAAAATGTATTGTGTAATTTGTGTGTACCATATTTAATAAGAACTATGAGATAAGAAATTCACATAGGTTAAAGGTTATGGATGACTGTTTTTAATCTAAAATAAAATAAAAGGACAAGAAAAAAAAGATAGGGGTTGAGAAGGACAAAAACGCCAGTATGTTACTTACAGAGGCGCTTTGTAACAACACGTAATGAACACACGTAGTAATACTGCGTTTTGTCTTCTCAACCACTTCCTTTTTTCTTGTTTTTTTTTTTTCCCATTTTCAGATCTTATTTTGTCATTCCGCCTGTACTACCCCAATCCACATTGTATCCAATGGAATTACAAAATGATAGCATAAATGTTGGTTTCACAAAAAAATTGTCTCAATAAATAATCACGATACATTTTTACGATATTAATAATAATACGATGCGTATCAATCAATATGTCATAAACTATGATTAATGATATAAAATTTATGTTGCGGTCATATGTTATGTCCGTTAATTGTAAAAGTAACCTTACTCAAACAATAAGGATATTTAGTGAAGCAAACATATCTAATGTCGGTTGTACATATAACAGTTTTTGTATTAGTGTCTTTAGGGAATGTAAACTAATAACATAGATGTTGATTTAGATCCATTAGATAACATAAATAGCATAAGTCTTTTTTTTTTTTTTTTTTTTTTTTTTTTTTTTTTTTTTGTGATCTAAATAGCATAAGTCTTATTCAGATATACAAATTATAAAAAAATTTAACATCTGTCGTACTTATGCAAATAAAATTCGTTATTTTTATTTGAATTATAGGATTTAGAGATTATAGTATATTTCACCTCAACTATAAAAGTGTATTATGTGAAAGAGAGTTGCACCATAAAGTCTCTCTAATTCTATAGCTTCTCAAAAAAAAAAAAAAAAGAAGAAGACCACAAATTCTACAAAATGAAAAACAAAATAACATCTGAGTTTATAAAATAAAAAATTTCAAAAGTGTACTAATGCTAGTGCTATAATTCCAACTAATCAATATCTCATGTCCCTTCACACAAAAAATAAAATATAAAAAGAATAAAAATCAATATCTCATGTAAAGTGGGTCGGTCATTCATGGATTCACGGGATGGTGAAGACTTTCTCTCTTTTCCATTTCCTTCAAAAATTGAACTTTTCGGTGTTTTCCTATATATATATAGGAAAATAAACAATCGTCTTCCATGCGGCGTTGTTCGGTTTGTATTTAATTAAGCTACGATACATTACGATGGTATGTCCGTGGCACGTGTCGGTGATGAGATGAATATCCAATACATCTTGATCTTCGACACCTCCCGACATCGTATTTGATACTTTTCGACACTCTTGATTTTTTTTTTAATTTCTACGTAAATCTATTTTACGAAAAAATAAAGCTATCTTCGACATTATCTGCAACAACACGTGTTTTACCAAAAACACGACACGACACGCTCCGATACACCCCGACGTTATATCAAACAAGTGTCGGTTGATGAAATAAATATTAATTAAAAATTAATTAAAATATAACACACTGTCAATACTCCACGACACAAAATCGACACCTTTCGACACTACTGAACCCTTTTTTGTATTCTCAGATCTATGCTAATTTTAACGGTCATGGTAAAATACATAATTCGAATTTCCATAGAAATTAAATCAACAATACACTATAGCCAGTTTAACAATATTTGTGGCTGAAATAATTTTTTTTTCAGGATATAAAGCACACATCAAACATATCATCTTCTGCAGAAATGACAACTCTTTCTCTCAATGTTGGCAGCTTTGTGACACTCAAACTGACCCAAAGCAATTACCCTTTGTGGAGGGAACAAGCCCTTGCACTTACAGAAAGCCAGGATCTGGTGTATCATATCACAAACGAAAAATCAGCACCAGAACAGTACTCAAAAAGCACAAATCCTAATGGATTATAAACCATCACTGAAAATCCAGAGTATCAAAAATGGAAGAAGGCAGACAGATTGCTCAAAGGATGGATTATTGGTTCACTCTCTGAGGAATCTCTTGGCATTGTTATTGGATTGCATACAACTTATGCAGTATGGAAGGCACTAAAGGATGCTTATGCACAGGATTCTCAAGAAAGAGAATTCACACTTAAACAACAACTGACCTACCTAAAAAAGGATGAAGACAAGAGTATTTCAGAACACATCAGAGCATTCAAAGGCATGTGTGACAGTCTTGCATCCATTGGGAAGCCAATCCAAGACTCAGAGAAGGTATATTTTCTCCTAACCAGTTTGGGACCGTCCTATGAAACATTTACCACAACCATGCTTAAACCTCCAAGGCCCACATACACAGAATTAGTGTCACACTTGCAAAATCTGGACCAAAGGAGAACATGGTTCTCAAACACTATGACTCAGCACAAGCAATTCCTGAAATGGCATACTACAGTCAGAATCAAGCACAACCAATCCTACCAATGAACTACCACAACTAGAATCAAGGGCAGACAGCCCCTCCAAAGGGCCTACTACGACCCGAGAATCGGCTGAGACATCACAACAGGGCGCATAACAATACCTCACATGATAGCGGGTTCACCTCTTCACTTGAAGGGATTTCGGGCTCAACAATCAAAGGTAATACCACAATCAAAACAGATCAAAGAAGGCCTCCACCACCTGGAGAGAAGGATGACCATAGAAGAAAGGAAAAAGTATTTGAATGAAAGATGCCAAGATCTTGTGGTGTGATGGGGCACATAGCCAAAATCATTGGTGGATCCCCAAGAAAGATCAACAAAGTCAGGAGCTTCCTCAAGCCTTAGCTGCACTCACCCTGGACACATCTATTTCTGACACAGATTGGACTGTGGACACTGGAGCTTCAAACCACATGATTGGGAAGCCAGGTATGCTATCAAAAATTAAAACCTTAACATGCACAAACTCCATTATCATTGGTAATGGAGCCACACTACCAATCACTGGTGTAGGACAATCAATTATAAAACAAGAACATAATACCATGCCCTTGAAAAATGTGTTACTAGTACCTGAGTTAACAAAGAATCTCATGTCTGTTAGCCAATTAACTGATGATCAATCTATTACTTGTGAATTTACTAATGATCATGTCTATGTTAAGGATCAGGGCACATGACAGACACTGACAACAGGAACAAGAAGGGGTGATCTATATGTGCTGAAAAATCAACCTGAACTGTACTTTTCTAGCAGGTTCAGGTCTGGCTCATGGCAGTTATGGCATCAAAGGTTGGGCCATACACAAATAAGCACTGTCCAACAGTTGAAGGCCAAAAGTTTCATTGATGTTTTAGGTCAAATAAAGACTGACCATCTTTGTGAAAGCTGTCAATTAGGGAAACTTAGTAAATTCCCTTTTTTTGATTTAGAACATGTTAGTACTAGTCCTTTTGAACTCATACATTGTGACTTGTGGGGTCCATCTCCTATTAAATCCATTAGTTCTTTCTCTTATTATGCAAGTATTGTTGATGATTTTACAAAATTTACTTGGCTTGTACCATTGATGCATAAATCTGACTTTTTTTACAGCATACTTGCACTTTGAAAGTATGATTAAAAGACAGTTTTATAAAGAGGTTATGATTTTTCATTCTGATTGTGGCACTGAATTCACAAACCATAAACTCAGGGATCACTTTCACAACAGTGGAGTTATACACCAAATGTCATGCCCTCATACACCTCAACAAACAAGAGTAGTGGAAAGAAGGCATAGGACCATTAGGGAGTTCGGTATGACCATGCTCTTTCATAATAATGTCCCTCTATACCTTTGGACTGAAGCTTTTGCCACAGCTGTGTACCTTATGAACAGAGTCCCCTCATCCTCTATCAATAATGACTCTCCCTATTTCAGACTTTAACAAAGAGACCCCACCTACTCTCACCTTAGAGTTTTTGGATCTAGGTGTTATCCCTATACATGGGATACTAAGGCTAACAAGTTTGACCCCAAATCTGTACCCTGTGTGTTCATATGTTACAGCATGCAACACAAAGGCTACAGATGCTATCATCCAGGCACTAGGAAAGTTATAATCTCCAGACATGTGGCCTTTGATGAAGCCACATTCCCCTATAAACCCACTGACCATGCCAGGATCAACCCAATCTCAGAACCTAAACTGAGCACTTTTACAGATTGGATTGACCCCATCTCTGAAACACATGCCCATGACCACACAGATCTGGACCCAACACCCACTGACAACTCCACAACTCAAATAGCATCCAACCTGGAGTTCCCTATACCTAATCCTATGACTGAACTCAATTCAGACTTCACAACCACCCTCATTCCAGAATCTAATCCAAACCAAGACACTGACCAGGACACTGTGGAAAGTCCTCCAAACTCACCCACGTCCTCTCTACCATCCTCATCTCCCACTTACTCATCCTTGTCCCTTGAACATACCAACCCTAATTCCCCAGAGTCTCCAAATACACCTGAAGTTCCACCAACAAATCAGATCACCACTAGGGCACAACATGGTATATTTAAACCAAATCCCAAGTATGCCCTACTGGTCTCTACCTTCCCAGACATTCCTAGAGAACCAAGGACTGTCAGTGAGGCCCTTAAACACCCTGGATGGAAAGCAGCAATGCAAGAGGAATTAGAAGCCCTTCAACAGAACAATACCTGGGAATTGGTACCCTACAATCCTCAAATGCACATCATTAGCTGTAAATGGGTGTTCAAAGCTAAGTTAAAACCAAATGGATCCCTAGAAAGACTATAGTCCAGGTTAGTGGCTAAGGGATACAAACAAGTAGATGGAGTGGACTACAATGAGACCTTCTCCCCTGTCATCAAACCAAGCACCATTAGACTTGTCCTAGCTACTGTTCTCACTAGAAACTGGGAAATTAAGCAACTAGATGTTAAAAATGCATTCCTACATGGATATGTCCAGGAAGAGATATACATGGATCAGCCACCAGGAATGCATGACCCTAAATACCCCAAACATGTATGCAAACTCAACAGAGCCCTCTATGGTTTGAAACAAGCTCCTAGGGCTTGGTTTGATAGGTTCAGTGCATATCTCATTCAATATGTGATGACAGTTAAAATATACCTATTTATGTCATCAATTATAACCTTAAATCGGAGTTAATTATATATATTTCGTATTAAATCACGTGTTTATAGTTATTATTTAATGATAAGTGATTATTAATGTGATAATTGGTATTTAGCCGTTTTTATTATAAAAGAGCAATTAATTGTGTGATAAATACTGATTTTGCAGATCATAACGAATCGGGAAGATAATTATCACGCAATCGAGAAATATCAAGATAAAAGAGAAGAAAATCGGAGCATTGAAGAAAAGATTAATCAGATCAATTCAAAAGCATGGAGTGGGGAACAAGTCAGATAAAGCGGAGTGAAAACGCGTAACAAGGGGAGGCTCGGTCGACCGAGCCTAGCCATTCGGTCGACCGAGCGTAACTATTCGGTCACCCGAGCCTAATCAGATTAATGCGTGCATATCTTCTGGATTCTCCATATGTCGGCTACAACTCCTATATAAGCAGCAGCTACGAAATTGAGAACACACACCACTACAACACAAAACAATTTATACAATTTGAGTTTTTAGTTTTTCTTTACTTTTCTTTATGTTTTTTCATTGTGGATTCATTGGATTCTCCGGTTGGGGAGCGCATTAAAGAGTGGGAGTCACTCTCGTCATCGAGGGTATGACTATTCAATTATGCAATCTTTATTCGTAGATCTGATGTATTTTATTATGGAGTAGTTTTTCTTGTATTGATTGCGTGATGTAGATTAATTTACGAACCCATGTGCTTAGATTAGAAACGTTACGAAGTAATCATGAATTGTACCAGCACAGAACTGTGTTCGGTCGACTGAGACATGTCATTCGGTCGACCGAGCGTGGTGATGTGTAGGGCAATATTATGATCGGCTTCGACTACGTCAGATTCTCTGATTTGGAATTAAAACGAGTAATTAAACCTGATCAACTTAATTATTTGTCATCATAATTTAACATGAAACTCAAAAAGTGATTGTTACTTAGGATATAGATTGAATCGGCATCTAAGAAGTACGCCTTACCCTAGGAATGTTGCTTAGATGAGGTTACGGTTTATACCGGCATCCCTAGTTTCGTAATTGTGTCAGAAGTTATATGAGATGGAGGCATTAAAAGCGAAGTCACGTAATGGAGGCACGATGATTTAGAGGGCCTAACCGAGCTAAATCTACCTTGGGGATGACTCCGTAGTCGAAATAATTAATCTTTAACGTTTGTTTTATCTCGTAATCATCCTAATTCACATGGGGAGTTATAATCTACTAGCGTAATCAATACTATTTGTTTAGATAATATCAACCGTATTATCCGTGTTTTAGTAGTCTTTAGTCTATCTTTGTGGTCTTTTGCGTCTTGTGGTTGTCACTATTTTATTTACTGCATTTAGTTGGTCATAGACCGCCCTTTCAATTTAGTTCTAATAGGATAAAGTTGTGTTTTATTTGTGCCGAGTCTCTGTGGGATCGACCTCGACTCTATCTAGCTATACTACAATTGAACCTAGTTCTCTTGCTAGTGTGTTAGTAGGCATCGAGTTAATAATTTAACTTGACCTCAATCAATATGGTTTTTATTGTAGCCTTGCATATCCTTCTTTATTTGTATATCATTCAGATCATGGCTCATTATATCTGTTACTTTATGTTGATGATATGTTACTTACAAGGTCAAATAACAGACTAATGGGATCCTTTGTCACCCTCATTCATACTGAGTTTTCCATGAAGGACTTAGGTACTCTTCACCATTTTCTTGGCATAGAGATATCTTATGCAGGTTCCACACTTCACATGTCCCAGACACACTATGCCCTAACAATCCTGGAAAGGGCTCAGATGATAGAATGCAAGCCTATCGCCACACCATTGGAGCTCAAACCCTGTTCAGATCCTGAATCACCACTGATGACTAATCATACCTACTACAGACAACTTATTGGTGCCCTACATTACCAAACATTCATAAGACCAGATATCAGCTATGCTGTTAATTATGCGTCTCAGTTCTTGCAAGCACCATCTCAGGCACATTTCAGATTGGTTAACAGGTTACTCCGCTATGTCAAAGGCACTATACACTTGGGAATACGTCTTACAGCTGCTCCAACACTCACTCTCACTGCCTATTCTGATTCAGACTAGGCAGGGTGTTCAATCACCAGGCGTTCAACCATTGGCTACTGCACATTCTTAGGTCCTAATCTCATCTCCTGGTGTGCCAAAAAGCAACACACAGTGTCCAGATCCAAAAGATCAAGCCGAATACCGTGCCATGGCACATACAACCGATGTAGACTAAACCTAACCTTGGAAACGACGCTTGAAAAGTCGACGGACATTACCTAGGCTATCTGATCCTAACCGGCAATGTACCGGGTCAAATTGTAGCTCTAGTCTGGTGAGTCGTGTCGTATTCCTCGGGGAAAACATGGTAATTCTTTTAAGTGGGGTTAAACACCAAGAAGCTATTATTAACTCGATCTAAGTCGCAGCTTTATCAATTTTATCGAGTTAGATTATGTTAGTAGTTAGATTGTTAGTAAAGCAAGAAATAAATATATAAATATAAAAATAGATAATATATATATTTTTGGATCTAGCCAAGAATACGTTCTTGAATTACGATATCTTTTAGTAGAAATAAATGAGACAGATCTTCCTTTATTCAAGGTGTAAATTATGTGAAACGGTGCACTCCTCACCAATCAGCCTTCCTTCTCACGACGAGCGTATGAAATGTCATATGTCCCATTTAACTATCCTACGTCATCCAAAAGATCGGGTCACTACCGCTTTGTCATGCGGTCAATATTTTAGAATCTTCGTTAGAAATAGATAAATTGACGTAATTAGATCTCGAGCACAAATTTTAATAAGATTTGTTTTTCTAGGACAAATCTGCCCCCGGGTAGGAAATAGGATTCCGTTGTCACGTTTTCACTCGGCCAATTTTACCCTCCGGTCTTTCTATCCGTACATTAAGTTCAAAATAGAAAGAGATTCATCATAATTAATTTTTAATCATTTTTACCGTAGTCAATCATCCGGATCTATAAAAGATAACTAATTCGTGATTCATATCTTGGCTAGATATATTTTTAGCTTAACATTATTATAGATATAGTATACATCCTAATATTAGAATAGATTACCGATTACAACTGTTGAATCGGGTCATTTCACTTGATCTACAATCTTCGATAATTATTCTACCATTATAACGATACTATAACTACTTTATTCATATATATATATATAGAAACAACAAACATAATACTTTAGAAAAATACCCGATTACAAATTGTTGATTCGAGGTTGTACTCTTCCGGACATTACAACGACTTCAAAGAATACCAAACTTCCGAGATTTTCCCGAGCATTACAACGGTACTAATTTATTTATATATATAAAAAAATATATATACATACATAGACATATGTATATATACGGGCCCGAAAAATAAAATAAAAAGACAAAAGAGATATAGATCTATATATATATCATATATATGTATATATGATCTACAACAAAAAAATAAAATAAAAAGAACAGAGAGACGGAGAGAAAGCAGAGAAAGGGAAAGAAGAGGGGCAAGCGTTCATCTGCTCTGATCCTCTGTATATATAGGCAAATATCAAGGCCGGATCTGTCCGGATGGGTGCCGGATCGGTCCGGTATCCATCATTGCTTATGACTCAGCTGGATCTAGATCCTTCGATTGTGTATTTATTTGTAATAAAACTTCTAAAATACATATCTTGAGTTGTAGACCTCCAAAAATTGCAAACGAAATGCCAAAATTACGGTCTCGAGAAACTCTACAACTTTCATGAAGGACTCTTCTTCAGAAAACGTCTTCTTGAGTACCTCGTGTTCCTCCGAACGTTTTTCGACATTTTTACGAAATTGAATCAATTAGCCACTTGACCACCATTTGAGTTGTAGAAGTCCGATTGACTTGATTCAAAATCCATTGGAAAGCGTTCTTGAAGATATACAACTTTTATGAAGAAAACTTCTTCAGAAAATGTCGTTTTGATGAGCCATTCGTATTACGAAGATATTTCGGGATTTCTACTAATCCGAATTGATTAGTCAGTTGACCATAACTTGAGTTGTAGAACTCCAATTGACGTGATTCAAAGTGCTTTGGAAATCTTATGTGAAGATCTACAACTTTCATTAAGAAGTCATCCCCTGAAAATGCCTCTAAGCTGGGTCAAATCTCCGTCGAAAACATGTAACGATTTAAGTACTTAGGAAAATTTGTTCCGTTGAACTCGTAAACTTGTGGCACCTTCTTCTAATCCTCTAAACACATCTTTTAGACTCAAAACATGTCGTTACGTGGAATCTTGGTCAATATATAATCCTGCAATGAACCACCAAAATACCAAACGTAAATCCGACACGACACTCCGGTTACTAAACCGGTACAAAAACTAATAAAAATACGATAATTTATATAATAACTACTACTTATACATTTGAATAAAACTTAGTAATTTTGACTTGATTTGATACAATAATGCTCAAAATGGTATCAATATTGGGGTAAAATGTCGTAATAATGATCATAAATTTATCTCTCATCACAACCCCTACTTAGCTTTTGGTCGCCCTCGATCAAAACAAGCGATAAAACAAAATGAATAAGAGATAAATTCATGAAGATATAAGGTATAAGGAACAACTAGATAATACAACCATTAGAATTACAACCAGGCGTTAACCTCAATATAAGTGTATAACAGAGTGTGTGTGTGACAAGCCTTTTCAATTTCCACTATCCTCTCTTGAATAAATCAAGCAAAACACATAAATATCCATTCAGACAAATTTCCTAATGACTTTCCTAGGTATAAGCGATAATGCTTCCACACAAAGTTCTTCCGAGTACTTATTAGGATAATCCCTAAAGCATATCATTCATTTATCTTGGGGATAGTTAGAAGATAACTAAGTTTTCAACCACGCTTAATTTTTTTTTTTTTTTTTTTGATGAACTTAATTTCACATGTGTAGCATATGCCTTCATTCCCAAAGAATAGGACGTTTCGTGATAACACCCTAGCTGGACTACTATCATCAGGCAGTCGGGAGCTTTTAAACCTCATAGTGATATAGGACGTTTCGTGATAACGCCCTACTGCACTCAAATCATTGGTAGCTACAACCGACATATATATAGTTCATCTCTTTCTTTTTTTTTTTTTCCAATAAACTTAACTTATATCATTTCTATCACATTCAAACCTTTAGATATTCACAGTACACATTCAAAAGTTAGGTACTAAGTTACTGCAATTATCTATAGAATAACCACTAGGATACTGAATGGATACAGTTTAAAATTTTCCGCTTCAATATCAAAGGCTTTACGTGAAGGAATTCATGTTACACAAATATATTTGGAATTACAATGCACTTACGGTTCACATTGGTTATACACATCCAAATTGATCATTACATAATCAAATCCATGAAATATATACCTTATACAGTTTATTTTAATCAACTAAATAATGCTCGAAAAAAAATCGAAAACTAAGGGATTTATTGATACAAAATAAACATTAATTCCATTGCTAGACCAACGACTCCACTCCCCACTTACGAACTTACATTGTCCTCAATGTAAAGTGAGTGTAAATAAGTTGTTGGGAAAGCAATGGTGCACTAAAACAAGTCAAAACAAATACTCGGATGATAAAAAAGGGTGGGTGGGTGGGTCAAAGTTATGACCGTTGTGTGTGCAAATAAAATAAAAGTATGTGGAGTGTGACAGTGTAATGCAAAAGGGTAGATAAACACACCACATAAACTTTTATTGATTTAAAACACACAATATTCCACAGTAGTTGAACTAATACATGTCACACATTATTTCAAATTTAAAACAGACTAGATCATGATATGAAATGTGTGACAAAGTATTAACTCTGAGTCTTTTATACCCAGATCCTCAAGGGTTATTTCAAATCGTTCTAACAACCTAAGTCTAAGAAATGATGCATTTGAATTTTCTCTTTTTTCCATTCAGGATTTTCGGATAACCACCTAATCGCTCCCGTTTAATGTCATTCAAACATTCATCCTAAGACTTGGTGAAACAAAATGAAAATCAATCCTAAGTATTAGCAAAGTATCATCCAAAGTATGAGTAATTATTATATTTAACATTTTTACGGGCTGCCTCCCGGTAGCGCTTTTGGTTAACGTCGTTTGCTCGACCAAAATGATAAGGATTAACTAATATAATATACTAAACAAAACGGGATACTTCTAACAATTACTCACAAAAGCACGTAACAATTAAGCATATAATCCACTAAAAATAAATGCTTAAGGAGTAAAAGGAAGGATAGTACCCGTCATTGACTACATTTATAGTCTATAGCCGCCGACTTTACCGTGCTTCAGTTTTTAAGGCACTAGTGGTGGGTCATCCTCACGCACCGCATCCTTCTTCAATACCGGTTTCCAACAGAGGTTAGACAATTCCCACCAATCCAAACGATTCTTGACCTTTTCCTTTGATTTTCGAGCTTTAGGTTTGCGAGCTTTCACATTATTGCTGAAGTCATCTTCTTCAATTACCTGCGTGTTAGTACAATCCACAACAACAAAAAAACACAAAGTGTACACACAAGAACAAGATTCTAGTGTAATGCATGGATATTTCAATGAATTGTAAGTGTTGAAGACAACGCGCTCATCATTCACTCCCAAACTAAGCTCTCCCTTACAAACATCGATGAAAGGAGTATTAATAGTTAAGTGCCGAAAAGTGTCAAGAAAATATGCATACTTATTATCCAACTTCATCTTTTTCATTTCATTTCTCGGGAATGGGGAGTAATTCAAGATCAGTAGGGTTAGAATGAATACCTCCTTACCCCTTGTCGTTAGATGAAGATGGTAAATCTTCCTTGAATGATTGTGCCTTTTGAAGACATAGTGTGTCATCATTCAGTACCTTTTTCTTCAAAATATGCAGTGGATGTGGTGATGCCCTTCCAGGTTGAACCGATGTGAATTTAGGTTGAGCCGGATAAGGTTCGGTTTGAAATGACCCTTTCAAACTTGGTTCCTTCCAACCTGCTTCCAATTCTGATTATTTCTATTTTTATTTTATTTATTAATATTCCATTGGGCATGATCAAGCCCTCGTTCAGGTGTTTCATCACTAGTTTCAATCATTCTCGTATTTCGATTTGAAAATGATACTTGGTCAGGATTTCCCTGACTGATATGACCGCGTTTACTCTCTACTCTTAACTGCCTTTCGTAAGTGTTTAAATCAGGCCTATAAGGAGTGAGTGAGGCCTTACCACTTCTGGTCATCAACTATCGAAAAATAGAAAAATAACTTGAAATAGATAAAACCTGAATCAGATGGTGTTTCATTACTGATTTCGGCCGTTTTCATAACTCGATTTGATGATTTTTGTGGAATAGAAAATATCGAATAGAAAATAACACGAAATCGATAAAAAACCACATTTTTTTCTCTCGTAATTATTTGAGTCCACTCGGTATTTACCGAGTTTTTTTTTTTTTTTTAATTGGTATCTTACCAATAGGTAGGTACCAACAAAATAAACGAACCGCGTTTACTTTCTACTATCGAAAATAGAAAATAACTCAAAATTGGTAGAAGAAAAAATTGGTAACTAAAAGAAGGTAGATACCAACGGAAAATAAAAAGAAATGTGATAAGAAGAGTGTTGACTTATCCTCGAAATTTTGAGCTAATACAAGTAGTAACCCTAGACACAAAGAAAGAAATTAGCGACGTTTTCCCGGCAATCTGCGCCAAAATCTTGACAGAGACCTAAACCTAACCTTGGAAACGACGCCTTAAAAGTCGACGGACATTACCTAGGCTATACAGATCCTAACCGCGAGTGTACCGGGTCAAATTGTAGCTCTAGTCCGGTGAGTCGAGTCGTATTCCTCGGGGAAAACATGGTAATTCTTTTAAGTGGGGTTAAACACCAAGAAGCTATTATTAACTCGATCTAAGTCGCAGCTTTATCAATTTTATCGAGTTTAGATTATGTTAGTAGTTAGATTGTTAGTAAAGCAAGAAATAAATATATAAATATAAAAATAGATAATATATATATTTTTGGATCTAGCCAAGAATACGTTCTTGAATTACGATATCTTTTAGTAGAAATAAATGAGACAGATCTTCCTTTATTCAAGGTGTAAATTATGTGAAACGGTGCACTCAAACCTCAACAGCCTTCTCACACGAGCGTATGAAACTCATCATATGTCCCATTTAACTATCCTACGTCATCCAAAAGATCGGGTCACTACCGCTTTTGTCATGCGGTCAATATTTTAGAATCTTCGTTAGAAATAGATAAATTGACGTAATTAGATCTCGTGCACAAATTTTAATAAGATTTGTTTTTCTAGGACAAATCGCCTTTGGTAGGAAATAGGATTCCGTTGTCACGCTTTCACTCGCCAATTTTACCCTCCGGTCTTTCTATCCGTACATTAAGTTCAAAATAGAAAGAGATTCATCATAATTAATTTTTAATCATTTTTACCATAGTCAATCATCCAGATCTATAAAAAGATAACTAATTCAGATTCATATCTTGGCTAGATATATTTTTAGCTTAACATTATTATAGATATAGTATACATCATAATATTAGAATAGATTACCGATTACAAATCATTGAATCGGGGTCATTTCCACTTGAGATCTACAATCTTCGATAATTATTCTACCATTATAACGATACTATAACTACTTTATTCATATATATATATATATAGAAACAACAAACATAATACTTTAGAAAAATACCCGATTACAGCTGTTGATTCAGAGGTTGTACTCTTCCGGACATTACAACGACTTCAGCAATACCGAACTTCCGAGATTTTCCCGAGCATTACAACGGTACTAATTTATTTATATATATAAAAAAACATATATATACATACATAGACATATGTATATATACGGGCCCCGAAAATAAAATAAAAAGACAAAAGAGATATAGATCTATATATATATCATATATATGTATACATGTTCTACAACAAAAAAATAAAATAAAAAGAACAGAGACGGAGAGAAAGCAGAGAAAGGGAAAGAAGAGGGGCAAGCGTTCATCTGCTCTGATCCTCTGTATATATAGGCAAATATCAAGGCCGGATCGGTTCGGATGGGTGCCGGATCGGTCCGGTATCCATCATTGCTTATGACTCAGCTGGATCTAGATCCTTCGATTGTGTATTTATTAGTAATAAAACTTCTAAAATTCATATCTTGAGTTGTAGACCTCCAAAAATTGCAAACGAAATGCCAAAATTACGGTCTCGAGAAACTCTACAACTTTCATGAAGGACTCTTCTTCAGAAAACGTCTTCTTGAGTACCTCGTGTTCCTCCGAACGTTTTTCGACATTTTTACGAAATTGAATCAATTAGCCACTTGACCACCATTTGAGTTGTAGAAGTCCGATTGACTTGATTCAAAATCCATTGGAAAGCGTTCTTGAAGATATACAACTTTTATGAAGAAAACTTCTTCAGAAAATATCGTTTTGATGAGCCATTCAGTATTCGTAAGATATTTGGGATTTCTACTAATCCGAATTGATTAGTCAATTGACCATAACTTGAGTTGTAGAACTCCAATTAACGTGATTCAAAGTGCGTTGGAAAGATTATGTGAAGATCTACAACTTTCATTAAGAAGTCATCCCCTGAAAATGCCTCTAAGCTGGGTCAAATCTCCGTCGAAAACATGTAACGATTTAAGTACTTAGGAAAATTTGTTCCGTTGAACTCGTAAACTTGTGGCACCTTCTTCTAATCCTCTAAACACATATTTTAGACTCAAAACATGTCGTTACGTGGAATCTTGGTCAATATATAATCCTGCAATGAACCACCAAAATACCAAACATAAATCCGACACGACACTCCGGTTACTAAACCGGTACAAAAACTAATAAAAATACGATAATTTATATAATAACTACTACTTATACATTTGAATAAAACTTAGTAATTTTGACTTGATTTGATACAATAATGCTCAAAATGGTATCAATATTGGGGTAAAATGTCGTAATAATGATCATAAATTTATCTCTCATCAACAACAGCCGAGCTTGTCTGGCTAGGCTTTCTTTGTGCAGATTTGCAACTCAAGCACACTCACCACCATCCATTTACTATGACAACCTCAGTGCTCTGTACCTTACAGTGAACCCAATTTTCCATTCTCGATCCAAACATATTGAGCTAGATTTTCACTTTGTTCGAGAACAAGTGGCCCAAGGCAAGCTTGTCACTAAACATGTCCCTACACATCTTCAAGTAGCTGATCTCTTCACCAAACCCACTACCCGACATGTGCTCCAACAGTTCCTCAACAAACTATGCCTCCAACCCCGTCATAGTTTGAGGGAGGGTATTAAGAGTTCAGACACAGTGACAACAACAAGTCAACGGTCCACTGAAGATGAGGAGCAATAAGGATGGAATTGGAGAGATAAGGTTGTACAAATTTCAAATAAATTGGGATGTGTGTAGTGACAGTGCGAGCTAAGGGGCATGAGTTCAAGATGAGGTGGTCTCTATCTCAATCAAGTTAGAATAAAAGAATCAGTCAAAATAAATGCGGAATCTTCCTAATCAATCAGACATAAATGCAGATCATTCTCAATAAAGGGATTGCTCGGATTATTCTCAAGATCTTTCGAATTGATTAGCAAGATACTAGGGTTCACACAATCAGTCTATATAAATTGTAGAAGACACAAGTGTAATAATATAGTTTTTCTTCCAAAAAAAATTCGATCAATAAAATTGCTTTCTTCAAATTCTTCCATTTGCTTCCTGCGTTACTCCCTTTTTCTCAAGAACGTTACAAACATCACACCATTTTTTGATCTGGTTACTTCCAATGCACTGGATCTTTGATGTTGAATTTAATTACTTCCAATACTCCCTATCTTTGATGTCCAATATTTTGTGTAAGAATTCCTATAACCGTAAAAAAGAAAACATATATGATTCAATAGATAGGTCGTTAAAGACCAGACCCCCTATACTTGTACACGTAATACCTAATTAAAATGTAGCCTGTAGTCCGTGGTCCGGGAAACAGATAAATGTTGAATATTTTGTGTAAGAATTTCTATAATTGTGTTATAGCAGTCACTGATGACATGTATACATCACTACTTAGATAAAATGAGTTTGAGATTCCATTGTCTAGAATACTTTTTAACCCATAATTCAAATAGTTGATGATAGGAAGTATATTATGTTATTCTATTTTGGATGTTATTTGATTCTAGCTGTGGCAGTGGCTCTTTGAATATATAAACAACAATCATGTGTAATTGGACAGGGATCAACTATTTAATTAATTAAATCCCATAAAGATTTCCTAACTATTGGACCCATTGATTTAGTATTTTGATAAATATTGAGAGTGTTCTCGAGGGTCATAATACCTCTAACAATTTAGTTGTACACCGTGGCCCGATTTCTTTTGTAAAATTTTTAATGATAATTCTTAAAGTCCCCGGTATTTGGAATTCACTGGTCCGACTAATTCGGAGTTCGGCCCATGTCGCGGTGTCATGCCTGCAGAGTCTGACTCTTACTCAGGGGTAAGGTCTGGCCAAGAGCTCTTTCAAAATGGCGCCTCAGAGGAGAATCGAACCGGTGACATCCCTAGGCATTCTCAAGTCACTTACCACTTGAGCCAAGCTACTTAGTTTTTTTAAGGATAATTCCGTCATTTTGTGAAATTAGGTTTTTTTTTCTTCCTATTAGTGTAGGTTAATTAAGCTTTTCTTTGGCTCCGAGACACCTTAAACTGACCTAAGCTCTAATTAAGCATCTAAAAAGGATCCATGAAGCCCTAGATTTTATAGGTTTCGCGTTTCGAGAGTTTCGGAAGTACTAGGAGGGTGAGGTGCTTTCCTGAGTACTCTCTCGGGACTTTGGCCTGGTGAACGCCTTGTTTGACCTGTCTGGCTTCGTGTTACGGATCAGAGTGGTGAAATCGAAGCAGATCAGGTTGTAGAAGTTGTTTTAAGTTCAGAATCTCTTCGTGAAGATAAATTTTGATCCTTTCGTAGTAAGTTCTTGGATTTGATCTTGGTAGGGTTAGATTTTCGTAAGATTTATGGTATATTCTTTGTTGGTTTGTAGATTTGCATTGATTTGGAAATTGGTTGTTGTTTGGCTCGTAGGTTTGGCACGTCTTTAAGGTGAAAATTTATTCTTATCAAAATGAGCCGTCTTTGATTTAAAGTTTATGCTTTAACTTGATTTACTACTCTTTTCCAAGTTTTGCACGTAATTTGTCTTTACTCTTTTCCAAGTTTTGCACGTCAAAAAATATAAGTCCACTTACACTTTTCAGACATTTTAAAAAAGTAGTTATATGTCATTAATTTTAATAATAAAAGTCTAGAATATACCATTTGGTTGTCAATGTCATTATTATAATAGTTATAACTTAATGAAAATTTGTTAAATATATATAACAAATTAAGGGTAAAAGAAAGAAAAAATATAATAAATGGTTCATATTTTCATTCTACGTTAGATATATGAATACCCCATCCGATCCATCTAGAAATCTTGGTTCAAACCCTTCGATGTGCTACTTGTTTGGATTTATAACGTGTTTTTTTTCTATGAATATTGAAATTATAATAATTTTCGTTTTACAAAGAATCTCACCCTTGCTCTTTTAACATAAATAATCAGTTGGTATTTTAAATCGTTTTACATTATGCTAAAAAATCAAAATGTTAAATGAAAAAATATTTTAGGACCGAGGAAGTATAATATATTTGATTATAACTTTGTAAGAAATTAAAAGAGTCGTTCAAACATTCATGCACATACTTTTTGTGTGATTACATTCAAGCAAGTATAATCATGACAAACACTCCAAGTTGTAATTTACAATGCAAAGATATCTATTATGAAAGTAAAAGAGTCAAAAGTCGCAAAATCTTTGTCTTTACACTCCTAGAGAGTCTCAAACTATAGGAATTTAAAAGCATTTGCTTCGAATTATATGTCAATGCTTGCACATGTTTATCCGTATTCTCTGCAAACCAAGACAATTCATCATCTTTTTTTTCACTGTTCTGTCGCCTTCATGATTTTTCAAACGGAGTAGTTAAAAGATGATGTGATGAACTTAAATACTTTGTTCAATTGATTAGTTTAAAATTGGTGCCATGATGTGCATGCGAGAAGAGACACTTACAACACGTTTATGTTCATGAATAACCATTAACATGTAATATAATGATACATGCGCAATCGTTGTGTCACAACGAGTGACACAACGGTTATCTACACCTTTGGTATTTATCGGTTTAGATCATTACATATCAATTTAGACTAATCGTGATCAACGGTGCAGATTAACGTTGTATCACTCATTATGACACAACTGTTTCCCGTATCATTACTCATGAGGATTCCAAACTGTTCCTTTTTCAAAGTGAAATTTAAGGGCACATCGAGACTAATTGTTGGTCCCTTAGAAAGGTATTGGGCAAGTTTAGAGGGGGAGAGGTGAATAAACTTGTCAATTAAATTTTTTTTCTTTGAGTTTGAATAACTCTGCTGAGTAAATGGTCTGCTGACTATTTCTTCAGTTGAGTTAAATGCAACGGATTAAAATATAAGCCTTTGTCTTGTTTTCTTGGAAAATACTGTGATGAGTTGGGTGAACTCAGCAGAGTGCTTTTGTGATTACTTCAGTAGAGTTGGTATGTCAGCAGATGTGCAAAGTAAATTGCAGTAAGTAAAGTGTGTATGCAGAACTGAAAACACAAAGTTTATAGTGGTTCAGGGTGATGTATTCCTTTAATCCACTCTTCTCCTGTGATGTTGGAGGAAATTCACTAGAGCTCTTTGAGGTATAGTTGCAAATGCCTTAAAAGGATTGTCTTTGACTAATCCCTAGCTTGACAATAATATTTAGATATCAGGTTGAATTCCTGCTTCTCCAAATGCTTCACTGGTCCTTGAAGGGTTGAATTTCCTCTTCAACATGCACACCACACACAGCCTTGTTATAGATCCTTCTGCTTGAGTGCAACAACTGTCCTTGACACCTTCCCTAGATGCTTCACAGTCTTGAGCCTTTGATTGAATCAAAGTAAGGTTGAATAAAGAAAGTGATTCAGCTTCAAAATCTTCAAGTGTTTGGATACTAGATAGATTTTTAAACACTTAGGCACTTGAAGATTTTCGGGATGTTTCAATGTAAGCTCAGAAAATGATGGAAATGACTTAGCAAAAAATTAATTGCTCAAATTCCTCAGAGGTTCAGTGCTCTGGTAATACCCTTATATTCTTCGTGTTTGATCCTTGTAGCCAAGTCCTCTATTTATAGTAGCATGTCCAACGTTCGAAGTTTTGAATTCTCAATGGTTTTCTTGGATTCTTCTGAATATCCTTCGACATCTACTACTCCACCATTTTTATTAGATTGTCAGTGTCCTTTTGACAAAGCAAAATGTCAACCAATCAGAATGCTCCATTTAGATGGTCCCTAAATTCTTGTAACAGCTATTTGAACTCCACCATTGATTTGCTTCTTGATCTGATGGTTGATATGCATCCTTCTAGATAATTTTGATCTTCAAGTTTGATTCATTACGTTCAAAAATGATTAAGCATTGTATTCTTGATTTACTGACTTTTAGTTCGGTTTTGCTGATATTTCAGATTTCTCAGCAGTTGGATAACTTTTCCATAGACTCAGATTTTCTTCGGTTTCTTAGCTGAGTTGCTTGCTTTCATCCGATCTTTATTTTGTGAGATCAGAGTACACCATATTTTTAAAATAACTAAGATCCTTTCATCACATTAACATATGGATCTTAGAACTTCAATACAAGATCTATAAAGCCAGTCCATACCATCACATACTTACCTGAATTCTAACTTTATAGTCTCGGCTTAAATATTCACAAACTGAGTTTGAACCCTTAGCCTTCAATCTTCTCTACTAAGTTTGTTCCCTCATCCTTCATTACTGAGTTTGTTCTCTCAGCCTTCAGCACTAGTTGTGTTAGCAGAGTTTGAAATCTCAGTTGACTAGCCTGATAGATTCTCAGCAGAAAACCTAGACTTCACTAAAACATATAAGATTTCTATTACAGTGCTTGTCTGATTGAACCTATACATTAATCAGACTCTAATAAACTTATATGACGGAGGTAAGATCAGTCTCGGTCACGTGTCATCCCATAGATGGATAAGCAATAAATGAGGAGAGAGAAGATGAACATTAAGGGCTAAGAGCCTTACTTTAGGTCTAAGGGCAGTTCTAAACCCCTAGTTGGGAGATCGCCCTGACTCACTCCTCAGTCCACTGCAGGTCGGTCAGGACGCAACGTAGTTGGGTCAGCACAGTTCGGGCTATAACAGCCCCGGGAGCTTGATGCAGGTCGGCCAGAGGTACCCCCGGTAAATAGCCCACATGTGTAATATAGAAGAAACCTATGGAAAGAATCCTCTGTCATAAAGACTCCGATCCTATCATTTAAACTGCCGTAATTATCTCTTAAAATCATGAAAATAAACATAAATACATCCACATCGGTTACAAGTGGGAGTCCTTGAAGGACACAAACAACCATAACCTAGGGCACAAATGTTCCCTATATAAACGTTCCTTAGAACTACGGTAGACTTGATTCCTGAATGATAACAGGATACATAGGCAACTGGAGAACATGCATTCTCAGGCTCAATCTAAACCTAAACACAAACCACCCCAGTTTTATATCCTTTTACAAGTTTTTGGGATCTTGAACGTTGTCTCTAGATTGAATTGGCCTGGGTTTACACCCGACGGTTTCCAGTATTGTCAAATTGGCGCTAGAATGAGGGTCCCTATCGACAATTAGTTTAGGATCTACACTTTCATCATGCCGTCAAAATATTAATCAAGAGCCAATGAAACTCACCCAGTGATCACGCAACAAGGTGGTCAGAATAAAGGTGAGGGGAAATAGGATGATTCCCTCAACAATTGCAGAGAGGGATAAGGAACAGGTTCTAATGAGACCCAGCCAATGCTGGTAAATTGGTTTACAGCCATGAGTGAAGCAATTATGCAAGCCGGTATTAGGGCAAACACCCCGATTATGGATTTAAGTAACCCTTATGAGATTGATACAGTTAACACCATTTCAGGTGGGTCGAGCAGCCTATCTTTGAGGCCGGATAAGGGCAGTAGCAGGTCTACAGGCCCTTTAACATCCAATAAACGACAATGCTTTTCCGGAGAAGTGACTTATGGTCCCAGGGACTCGCTCCCCTGGTTATAAATAATGAGGGGCTGGTAATTGAAGTCGTGGTCAATCGACACTTGGTGAGGCGGATTTGTGTGAATACTGGAAGTGTTGTAAACATACTTTACTACTCAGTCTTCTAGCCGATGGAATTGAAGGATTCTAAGCTGACACCCGTTTGGCTCTCATTTGCTTAACCGCCGGATCTCCAGTTCACCCAGTTGAGATGGTCCGGCTAGCCACCACATTCGGAGAAGAACCAAAGGGCAGAACCTTTATGGTAAATTACATTGTGGTCAAGGCCCCATCAGCATATAATATCATCATGGGCAGGCCGGCGTTAATTGACCTTCGAGCTGTCATCTCGCCAACTCATGTTAGACTAAAATTCCCTACAATGAACGACTCGGAAGAAATCATAGGGGATGTGGAAGCAGCCACGAGATGCTATATGGCCACAGGAAATAGATAGTACAACAATTTTTTACTGAGGAGTTACTCCCGAGAGATGAAGAAACGTGGTCCTCAAAGGATAAGGTTGAAGAAGTCAGCCTTTGGGAGAACCAAGCGAACATAACAATAAAAATCAGAGTTTGGATTCCAGATCGCATAAGAAGCTACTTATCGATCTGCATAAAGAGTTTCGAGATGTGTTCGCATGGAGGACTGAGGACATATTAGGTCTGTCCCCAGACTTAGCTTTACACAAGCTGAATGTAGATCCAAATAGGAAATCAGTTCAGCAAAAGAAAAGGCACTTCACCCAAGAGAAAATGATGTCTATCGAGAAAGAGGTAGCAAAGCTACTTCAAGCAAAGATAATTAAAGAAGTAACGTATCCAGACTGGTTGGCGAACCCAGCTTTGGTCAAGAAACCGGATAGGAGCTGGAGGATGTGTGTGGATTTCACCGACCTCAACAAAGCTTGTTCTAAAGACTGCTACACTCTTCCAAAAATCGACAGGCTTGTAGATTCTATAATAGACTCTGAAGTGTTTGCTTTTCTATATGCATATATGGGTTACAATCAGATCGCTATGGATCCTAAAGATGCAGAGAAAACCTCATTTACCACGGAATTCGGAACATTATGCTATATTACTATAAGGTGTCAGAAGCCAAGTTCTGTCCAGACCCTGCATTTGGGGTGACACTAGCTGAAGGCAGCTCGCTCGAAGGAGTAGAAGTTGAAGGCTTGACACTAGCCGAAGGCAGCTCGCTCGGAGGAGTAGAAGTTGAAGGTTGAGCTGGTTGGGTTGCGGAAGGGCGATACTTTGCCACCAGGTCTGCCCCCTCTTGAAACTCCCTCAAGCGATTTGAATAGACCATATATGCGCCCGGCTTGTAATACTTCTTGTTGGCCAGGCTTTCAACAAAAATCTCGGGAAACTGAGCCTTTGAATCGTTTACCCCCATGGCATAGTTGCTATGCACCGCATGAGCCAGTATCAATGTCAAAGCCTGGGTAAACTCCATAGAGGCCTTGTAGTCCTTGATCGCCTAGACTGAAGCTTCCTTAAGTAGATCTGGATAGGGCCGAACTGCTGCCTCAAGCTCGGTCGTCTCAGGTTGAAGCTTTTCAATAGCCTCTTTCAGCTCGTTTTCCTTCTCTGAAGAAGTTTGGAGATGAGCAGTATGGTCAGATATCAGAGTTTGAAGCTCAGCAGCTTGAGCCTTCATCTGCTTCTTAAGGTCCTTGACCTCCTTCTCTTTGGCCTTTAGGCTCTTTCCCCGGTCTGAATCCGTCTTCTCCAGCTCGGAGATATTCTCTTTCAGCTTGGTCATATTGGATTCAGAAGTGGCTAGGCGGTTGAACAGCTCTTGACCGACCAGAGCTCCCTACGAATGAAGAACACTAAAGCAAGAGGTATATCGATAACAAGTACAGTATCAGGAAATTAATCTCACATATTTGATGGCCTTGAGACCAGCGGCGGCCAGCTCCTGCTTGGACATCTCATGGAGTTCCTTCTGTTCGGTGGAAGCATCTTCTACACCCTATCGGCCTTGAGTAGCCATATCCAAAGGAGGATTGAGAGTAGCATCGAATCCGCCCTTCTTGCTCGGTCGCACCTCAGGGGCATCCTCAGATAACTTGGCCTTGATATTTTCTCGGGCAAGTGTGCTATCATCAGTGGAAGGGGGAATGAACTCCCCCCAGGAATCAGATCCTGCAGGACTGCTTCGTCCTCTTGCTCGGACAATATCCGGGCAGCAGCAGTGTTTAGAGGAGAACCGGCATTTCGGGGAACAGAAACCCCAGCAAGTTCTTCAGTGTGGGTTCTCTCAGTTGAGACACTCTGATCGGTTTGCTGTCCTACCCCTTCCTCACCAGCAGCACTCAAGAGGTCGGCAAAGGCATTCACTACAAAAGATACAATAGAAAGCGAGTGTTAGGAACTGATCGAACTTTTCTAGAGGTCCAATCTCACCAGCAGTGTACCGGGTCAATTGTAGTCTAGTAAGTGGTCAAGGTTGTACCCACAAGGATTGTGAGGTCAAACACCGAAAAGCTATGGTTATCTTGATCTAAGGCGCAACAATACAAGAAAGTAATTGTATCTAAGATTCTACTACTACAAAGGGTGATAAAATTATAGAAAGCCTAGCCAAGACAATGCAATGATCAAGGCAATCTCTACTAGTGTCATGGGAATGAACTCCCTCATTTCCTTCCAATGGTGTTCAAGTGTGTGTTATCGGTGCACTCCTAAGCTAGAAATTCCCCCTTATACAAGTGCACGAAATTGCTCTATGTCTCCTCATTGGTCAAAGAACCCTAGACCAAATGATTCAACATGATGAAGTTCTTGAATGCAATGAATGAACAATAACCCAGGATAAGAAATTGAGTTCCACTAAAGGTCGATTTTACCTTCCGGTTTTCCTATCCCTTCTCCCACACCAAGCGTTTCCTTTCGGTCTCAACTAAGTGTGTGTGTGCAAGTTCTAGGTGATAAATCCAACACAAACAAGCAATACAATGTAGATAGGAAAAAAATAAACAACACACATGAAGCTATGAAATATGAACAACATTCCCAATCAACCAATAGAGATAAACACTATCACAAATACATCATCTTGGCTAGCAAAACCTTTGCCTTCCATGGCTATAAAGGTCAAATTGGCTTTACATGATCTTGGCTAGCAAAACCTTAGCCTTCCATGGCTATGAAGGTCAAATTGTCTTTTAAGAACTTCATAACTATGAACATAAAACTAGAAATAATAAGAGAAGAATTTACCCACAAGATTGCAAGAACTTCAAAAGAGAATAATTTCATTGACTCTCAAGGTTCATCCATGGAGAAACATTACATCAAAAGAGGTGGGTTTCCATCACAAAATCTTCTCAAAAAGCTACAAGTTCAGATTCATATAAGATTACAAGTATAATTAATGTCTAAACTATTGCTATGGTTAGGCTAGAAGAGCCCTTGGAGAAGTGTCTTCAAGCTTTTAAGAGGTGGAGGAAGAAGATGGAATGAATGAATGATTAAGATTGAAACTTGAATGCTTCACTTTATTGGGCTATCTGCACATCTTAGAGCCCTCCAACTCTGAGTTGGTGGCCTCCAACTTCGAAAAAGTGGTTGGCAGCATTTAATTCTTGTAGTAGATCGGATATTTATTGTTGGAGGTCTCCAAGGGAGAGTTGGAGGCCTCCAACTTCAGTACAACTCAATAAAATGGTTATAACTTGAGTTGTAGATCTCCGATTGATGTGATTCAAGATGCGTTGGAAATCTTGTTTATTTGTCAAAAATATTTGTGAAGAAATATTCTCCAAAAAATGCCTCTATGTTGAGTCAAATGTCGGTTTAAGATAGGGTACGATAGAAGCACTAATGACAAATGATCCGTTTGAACTCATAAACTTCCGGCACACTCTTCTAGCCCTCAAAAGACGTGTTTATGCTCAACATGTGTCGTCGCTCGGGGTCTTGGTCAACCTATAATCCTGAAATAAATCACTAAAATACCAAGCATAAATCCGAAACGACGCTCCGGTTACTATAACCGGCACAAAACCTATCAAAATATGATATTTTATATAATAATTACTATATACATATTTGGATGAAACTAAGCAAATAATGACTCGAATTGATATGAAAACATCAATAAATACATGAGAATCGGGGATAAAACATCGTAAAATGTATCATCTAGTTGATTTACATCAACCACTCCCCACTTAGCTTTTGATCGTCCTCTAGCAAATAAAGCCACAAAACAACTCAAGTCAAGAGATGGGGTCGTACAACATCAAGAAGTAAGTAACCAACTAGATGATGCAACCAATCATTCCTATAACCACATGTTAACCGCAATCTAAGAAAGTAATGGAGTGTGTGTGTGAATACTCCTCAAATTTGTTATTGAGCAATCAATTATGAAATCATGCATGCAAGACTTGTGTTGGTCCCAGAGAAGGGTAAAACTATAGTCAGAGGGGGGGTGAATGACTATAGTGGAGTTTCAAAAACTTTTCTTGTATTCAAAATCTTTTGGGCAGCGGATAAGTGCCTTCTTACTTTGTTGTTTCAAAGTAGTTTAGGTAATCACAGATAGAAGATATAATATAAGCAATTAAATGAATGCAATAAGGTAAATTGCAGAAAGTAAGTTGACACA
Source organism: Gentiana macrophylla (assembly GCA_026214975.1). NCBI lineage: Eukaryota > Viridiplantae > Streptophyta > Magnoliopsida > Gentianales > Gentianaceae > Gentiana > Gentiana macrophylla. The sequence continues at coordinate 82,097,387 of CM047817.1, read as the reverse complement.
AGGCTTATAGTGGTTCAGGGTGGTGTAATCCATTAATCCACTCTTCTCCTGTCATGATTGGAGGAATTCACTATTGTTTTCACAGATACAATAGCCTGATTGTCCTTGACTACACAAGCTTCACAATCTACAAGACTATCACTCCTTGACTGCAACAGCTTCAGTGACTCAGTCTCTTTCATTGCTCCTTGGGATCAAATCCTTCAGCAGCTATCACAAACTCAACTCCTTCTCAGATGGCTCTGATTCAGTTGCTTGATTGATCAATCTCAGTGATTGATGTTTGAATTGTAGCTCTCAGTTTTGAGTTGATCACTAGATATTTCTTTTTAGCACAGATAGAAGGCTTTTCACTTTGACAGAGTTTTTGCTCAGATTTTTCGTTCTTGCTCACTCTTTTTTATTTTTTATTTTTGTCAATGCCTTCTATTTATAGCCTTGATTATCCTTGATTTGGATTTCCGTCCGTTGGTTGTATTAATAAGGGGAATAATCCTTGATTTTATTCTTGATTCCTCCTTAATTATATTCTCCTTGATTTCAGTGATCAGATTTTTCTTTAAACATTTATCAGAAAATCCGTCCTTGATTGATCCTCTATTGATTGTGTATTTAATGCTTGATCTTCTGTATCTTCTTCATATTTCAATAATCTGACTAAGTAAGGTTTACTCAGCCGTTCTTTGAACGGTCAAGTGATCCATCTGACTTTGCCGCTTAGATCTTCCTTCACTGCTTTGTCTTCACTTAGCCAAAAGTCAGTTTACTTTGCCGATTCACTGTTTCCTTCATTCTTTCAGTTTAAGGAGAATCCTTGTACTTCACTGATCCTTGATTTGGGTGAGATCAGTGTACACCATATTTAAACATTAGGTTTCATCACTTAAAACATAACTTAGACTTATCCAAGGTCATCACAGACTTCCTTGGTTATAAGTCAGACCATAATGTCTTCATTGCTTCTCTGTTAGTACTTGACTGGCTTCATTCTGCCGACAATCTGTTTTTACTTTGCCGTCCTACCAACTAGTACAATACTTGTCTGACTCAACTTATACAACATGTCAGACTCTAAGTAAAGACTTATACAGAGAATTCTAACTTATTTCAGGCTTGCTATAACAGCTGGCATGGCCATCATCAAAACATAATAAAATGTTCCTAACAACTTGTTAGCTGCAATCCATATGCTTAAGAATGATACCAATCTCCACTAATCGAGGCATGTGGAGTCAAGAAGTTAGATCATGTAGGACTTGCAAGCTTGTAACGTTAGGCCCGGGTAATTGGCTAATCGAAAGGATAAAAGGATAAACAAAGAGAATAAGAAAGATAGCAAAAATCTACACATTCTTCTCATGGATCAAGTACCGCTTTAATTTTGTCATCACCCAAACTTACATTACTTGGACTTGTCCTCCAAAATTGCTTCCCAAGGCTCACCATTTATTGAATTTTTATTTACAACTTTATTGAACTTTATTGCTTTTTGGAATTTTTTTATTATTTAAATTTTTGATTTTTTTTTCGAAAAGGGAAATACCAGTGGACTTTGAACTTCATAAGATGTCATCTCGACTTGTGCCAAAAAAATATCATCCAACTCTCAACACAACTTCCAATGTTATCACCAAAACAATACATAGAAACTTGCTAAACTTGCGGGATGCGAAGGTAATGTAGACCAAAATTAGGTTAAGGGTCGGACTATAATGAGGTTAATCACGAATGACTAGTTTCGAGTAGGGTCTCACAACTCTACAAAGGCTTAGATGGGGATAGGTGGAAAATACATCCGGGAAGGCCATTTGGCTTTGGTCGAGTCAATGAAATGCCATGACCGTCATCCCTAACTCCGACTCCAAACACCTTTCTATTTCACCTCGAAAGGATATCAAGCCTAAGTTCTAGTTGCTATGGAAGCATGCTTGCATGGTTTCATAAAAGTTTGCATGTTAACAAAAGATCAGAATATATGTACTCAAAGAATTCACACTACAATCAAAGATTCACAGTTAAAATGCACTTACACGTCATGAAGGTTACACATTTCATTGAAGTACTCACTCCATCAATGGAAAAACCATATCTTTCAACAAAAGATGGTTTGTTGTGCTTTAAAATGCTCGAAAATTATCAAGGCTAAGTGTTTCTTATGCATTTAATGATATTAACCGTTGTTGGACTAACTACGTTCCCACTCCCTACTTACGAACTTGCATTGTCCCCAATGTAAAGTGAGTGGTAAGAAAGTAGTTAGGGAAACAAAAAGGAATCAAAACTCGTCAAAACAAGTACCGGGATGCTATAAAAGGGAGGGTGCGTGGGCATGAATATGATAGACAACCAATGAAATGACAAGCAATCCCAAGTACGAGTAAAATATCAACCAAAATGTAGGCACAAAAGAATCATCGACCACACTTGGCCTCACAAAAGAGCAAAAATATTATACCAAACTTTTACGGGCAGCCTCCCGGTAGCGCTTTTGTTTAACATCGCTTGCTTGACGGGATTATACGGTAGAAATGGTGGAAATTATACAGATTATCGTGAGAGATGCCACTAACAATTACCCACATAAGCATGCAATTTCAAGCACAAAAGCCGACCGGAAGATAATGCTTAATGTATAAATAGAAAGATAGTACCCGTGATTGATAAATTTATAGTCTATAGCTAGACTTATGCATGGCATATTTCTTTAATGCACGGGTGGTGGGTCATTCTTATGCACCTCATCCGTCTTTTTCATCAAAACTGGCCTCCAACATAGTGTTGATGAATGCCAACAATCCCAATGATTCTTGACCTTTTCCTTTGATTTCCGAGCTTTCGGTTTGTGAGCTTTCGCTTTATCGTTCACGTCTTATTCAACTACTTGCGTGTTAGTACGATCCACAACAAGGGGACACGAGGTGTCCACAAAAGAACAAGATTCTAGAGTAGTGCGTGGATATTTCAATTATATGACAACGCTCTCATCATTAACTCCCAAACTAAGCTCTCCCTTACAAACATCGATCACGGCTTCTCCCATTGCTAAAAATGGTCTACCAACGATATGGGGTGTAGTGTACGCTTCCTCCATGTCCATAACAAAAGAATCGACGGGGAAGTAAAATTTATCAACTTTCACAAGTACATCCTCGATGACTCCATTAGGACATTTAATGGATCTATCCGCAAGTTGAAGAGTCATCTCCGTACGTTTAAGCTTTCCTATGCCCAGTTTCATAAAATCCTCATAGGACATGAGGTTTATGCTCATGCCGAGATCACAAAGCACCTTCTTAAACAATAATCCCCCAATCTCACATGGGATCATAAAACTCCTGGGGTCTTTAAGCTTTGGAGAGAGCTTGTGTTGAAGCACTGCGGAACACTCATCACTTAGACACACCGTCTCATACTCTTTCAACTATTTCTTGTTGGAGAGTATGTCCTTAATAAACTTACCATATGCCAGCATATTCGTGAGTGCTTCGATGATCAGGATATTAATGTTTAAGTGCTGAAAAGTGTTGAGAAAATGTGCATATTTCTTAACAACCTTCATATTGTTAATTTGTGCTTTAGGGGGTTAGGGAAGTGACTCAAGATCAATAATTTTTGGAGTAGATGTTGTACCTCATTTACCCTTGTCGTTTGATAAAGTGGTTGAAGTGTTTCTTAAGCTTTGGGCTGTTAGAGGCCTCCAATGATCTTTGGAGAGCTCCAACTTGCTCTGTTTAAGCTCAGAAAGTTTCTGTTTACCCTTGGAAGTGGCCAACTTCCTGTTGGAGATCTCCAACTCATCCTGTTCAGATTCAGGATCATTTGGTTCCCTATTGGTGGTCGCCAACTTCCCGTTGGAGCTCTCCAACTCAGACTTGGAGGACGCCAAGTTTGTGTTGGCTGTCTCCAACCTTCCTGAATTTGGGATTGGGGCTCCCTGTTCTAAGTTGAAGCGCTCCAAGTGGTCATTGAAGGTCTCCAACTTGTTATGCTCATTGAATAAAGTCCTCAAATCACTCGATCTCGGATTTTTCAAAATTCTCAGGACTTTTATCCATTCTTCCTCTTTCTCAAAACCATCTCCCCTCAAGAAATCATCCATGATTCTCTCCTCTTCTTCATTCATATCATCCTCAACCATATCTTTTCCACACACCCGACCACTCCGAGTAATGACCGTTTTTACCTCTCTTGGATTTCTCACAGTATTGCTAAGTAAACCACCCGGTGGTCGACTATTATTCCTTTCTCCTTCCCGACTCATGTGCTTTTCAATAATCCGCATAGATGCTTCCATATTTTTCATTCTCATATCAAGCCCACTCATCGATGTCTTCAATGTACCAACATCTTGAGTTACCGCTCCTATGGAAGATATCATAGTTTGCATGTTGGCGGATTGTGTAGCAACAACACCCATTAGATTCTCCATTAACTTGCTTAAATTAGGCACATCCTCTTTTGTTTGGCTTGGGGCTTGTTGTGCTATAAGTGGTGGATCAATAACATTGGTGTGAGTCTTGTTCAAATCTTGATGTTGTCTCAATAAACCCATTTCTTCTTGTGTAAATACATCGGAGTTTGATAAATCTTTGATATGAAAAACACCTAATGTCATATCATCACATTCTTGATGCTTCAACTCTCTCTTCCCCGCTTGTAATTCATCAACCCTCTTATTTACCACCGCCATTTCTCTCAAAATTTCTTCCTCATTCGAATTATGCTCATCCCCAATGGCAACTTCCGTTTCACTTGGCCTGGGATTCCACAATTTCTCATTTCTTGCCACTCTTTCAATAGCCTTATAAACTTCTTTGGCCGTGCTCATCATAAGTGATCCATGGCATGTCGAATCAATTTGTGCCCTTGATCCTTTATGCAAGCCTCTACAGAATAATTGGACTTGCATTTCCAAAGTATATTCATGATTTGGACACGCCCTCAAAAGCTTCTTAAAACGGTCCCAAGCATTTTCCAAAGATTCAATTAACTTTTGCTTGAAAGTAGCAACTCTTAACTTCAACTCTAAATATCTACCCAGTGGAAAGTATTGCTTCAAAAACTCAGTTTGTATGTCTTCCCATGATTGCAAGTGATGCTGGGGAAGTGACATAAGCCATTCATTTGCTTGACCCTTCAATGAAAAAAGAAATAATGCAAGACGGGTAATTTCTTGACAAGCACTATTTTGGAATCCCGTATTGCATATTTCTTCAAGGTTATAAAGATGTGAATACGGGTCATCATGGGTCTTTCCACGGAATTGAGCTCTACTCTCCACTAGACCGAACATATGAGACTTGATTGAAAAGTTTATAGCATCAATGTGAGGTAGACGAATAGGATTATGAACTTGATTTTTTCTTTGAATGGTTTGCTCATAAACCGGTCTATCTTGGTAGGGTGGATTTGGGGGTGGATCGTATGGATATGGTTCTTGTGGTGGTGGAGGAATTGGTGGAGGTGGTTCAAGTGGAGATGGTGGAATTTGTGGGTAAGGTTCTTGTAGTGGTGGTAGAGGATAGGCATTTAGATTTAAGGGATTTTGTTTAACTTGGGCATTTTCGTGGTTATGCCTTCCTTGTGCATTTCCTTGCACCTCGTCCATTTTCTCTTCTTGATGTAATGATTCTTGTGAAGATGCTTCACCAAGATCCAACTCATGGCGAGCTTGGCCAACCTTATTCTCAACAATTTGATCCCTAATATAAGTGTCGATATCCGAGATGTAAGGAGAAGTGAGGGCCTTACCATGTCGAGAATAGTTCATCATCTACAAGATAGGAAACAACAAGAACACAATTAGTAGCACTTGGTGACTTACCAATGAGGTAAGCACCAAAGAAATAAAAATAGAAAAGATTGACTTATTCTCAAGAATTTTAAGCTAGTATAGGTATCAACCATTACACAATCCCCGGCAATGGAGACAAAAACTTGATCGAACTTTCTAGGTGTCCAAACTCACCGGCAGTGTACCGGGTCAATTGTAGTCTAGTAAGTGGTCAAGGTCGTATCTCACAAGGATTGTGAGGTCAAACACCGAAAAACTATGATTATCTTGATCTAAGTCGCAACAATACAAGAAATTATTGTATCTAAGGTTCTACTACTACAAAGGGTGATAAAATTATAAAAAGCCTAGCCAAGACAATGCAATGATCAAGGCAATCTCTACTAGTGTCATGGGAATGAACTACTTCCTTTTCTTCCAATGGTGTTCAAGTGTGTGTTATTGGTGCACTCCTAAGCTAGAAATTCCCCCTCATACGAGTGTTCGAAATTTCTCTATGTTTCCTCCTTGGTCTAAAAACCCTAAACCTAATGATTCAACATGATGAAGTTCTTGAATGCAATATGAACAATAACCCCGGATAAGAAATCGAGTTCCACTAAAGGTCGATTTTATCTTCCGGTTTTCCTATCCCTTCTCCCACACCAAGCATCTCCTTTCGGTCTCAACTAAGTGTGTGTGTGCATGTTCTAGGTGATAAATCCAACACAAACAAGAAATAAAATGTAGATAGGAAAATTTAAAAAACACACATGAAGCTATGAAATATGAACAAATATTCTCGATCAACCAATAGAGATAAAAACTATCACAAATACATCATCTTGGCTAGCAAAAGCTTAGCTTTCCATGGCTATAAAGGACAAATTGTCATTTAAGAACTTCATAACTATGAGCATAAAACTAGAAATAATAAGCGAAGAATTTACCCACAAGATTGCAAGAACTTCAAAAGAGAATAATTGCATTGACTCTCAAGGTTTATCCATGGAGAAAAATTACATCAAAAGAGGTGGGTTCCCTTCATAAAATCTACTCCAAAAGCTTCAAGTAGAGATTCTTCTAATATTACAAGTAGAATTAATGTCTAAACTATTTCTATGGTTGGGCTAGAAGATCCTTGAAGAAGTGTCTTCAAGCTTCTAAGAGGTGGAGGGAGAAGATGGAACGAATAAATGATTAAGATTGAAACTTGAATGCTTCACTTTATTGAGCTATCTGCACACCTTGGAGCTCTCCAACTCTGAGTTGGCGGCCTCCAACTTCAAAAAAGTGGTTGGCAGCATTTAATTCTTGTAGTAGATGGATATTTATTGTTGGAGGTCTCCAAGGGAGAGTTGGAGGCCTCCAACTTCACGATAGCTCAATAAAATGGTTATAACTTGAGTTATGGATCTCCGATTGATGTGATTCAAAATGCGTTGGAAAGCTTGTTTCTTTATCTACAACTTTTGTGAAGATATATTCTCCAGAAAAGTCTTCTATGTTGAGTCAACTGTCGGTTGAATATAGGTTACGATAGAAGCGCTAGTGACAAATGATCCGTTTGAACTCGTAAGCTTCAGGAACACTCTTCTAACCCTAAAAAGACGTGTTTATGCTCAACACGTGTCGTCACTCGGGGTCTTGGTCAACCTATAATCCTGAAATAAATCACCAAAATACCAAGCGTAAACCCAAAACAACGCTCCGGTTATTATAACCGGCACAAAACCTATCAAAATATGATATTTTATATAATAATTTCTATCTTTGGATGAAACTAAGAAAATAATGACTCTAATTGATATGAAAACATCAATAAACGCATGAGAATCGAGGGAAAACATCGTAAAATGTATCATCTAGTTGACTTACATCAAGAACAAAACTGGGAAATCCAAGCAAAATAAGGCATGGAAGATAAAACCCTACAAGCTATTTGAGCTAAGGGGTCGAGAGCAACATATGGGTCCGGTCCAACTTTGGCCAACCGAGCAGCCTCAATGAGCTGCGAAGGGAGTCGGACATATCTCAAGAAAATCCCAGAACCCCGAATCGTTTGTAATGCTTCAACATTAGTACTTCCGGGGAGGACATCTTTAGGTTGTTCATCCGTATTCCATCGACCCAACCTAGAGGCACCCTCATGCTGCACAAAGAAGAAATTGGCCTTCCATCATTTGTATGAGGTAGGCCCGTCTGCTAGTAAACGAATTTCTTTTCACTTCCCCGATCGGCGGGGGAAATAATAAAATCCGGGATTGTCCTTGACCAATATAACTTGGTAGAAAGGCCTAAAGAGTTTCACGGTAAATTTCACCCTCGTCACTCGGCAGATTATGGCAAACCCTACTATTCTCCATACTCCATTAGGGGCTATTTGGGCAGTACCAAGACCATAGTGCTCAAGCACGGCCAGGTAAGCTGGAAAGAACGGAAGACGGAGGCCCCATCAAATTGGTCTTCATGGACAACACAGTACCCCTCCGGCGGCTGGGATAAGTAGGGGTTGGCCGTCATAGGGATCTGGGGGCTATAGGTGCTGCAAATCTCAAGAACCTTCTCCTGTAACAGAACAGATTTGATTATAAGAGTAGCCATTAAGATTTTAGTGGTCGTAAAGGTCCGAGGTTTGAGGAACGAACGATTAATTTATGGGTAAACTGAAAGGCTAATAGAAATGCAAAAAGAAAAACAGAAGGAAGTGCGGAGCTTACTTGTGACAAATCGAGGATTGAAAATGGAGACAGAAAAGAATCAGTACATTAACGCCGGTCTTTTGATGTGAAAGCAATGATGACGAAGATGGTTGATATGACGGGGGTTAATAACCCAAGTTCTACCTCGAAAACTGCCCCCAAATGACATGGGTGTAAACTCCTCGATTCTTAAGACAACCGTAACAGTGTTATAACATTAACACTGCCACGTGGCAGAGCTGGAACTTCCAAGGGCTTTCACGTCTAAAGGATGAGGACCGGGCTCAACCCCTAACATATCAGACCTGATCAGAAGTCCAGTCAGATCTGGGGGGCCTATGATAGAGAACAGATCAGTCTCGGCCACATGTCATCCCACAGATGGATAAGAAATAAATGAGGAGAGAGAAGATGAACATATGGGCCAGGAGCCCTACTTTAAGTCTAATGGCAGTTCTAAACCCTAGGTGGGAGATCGGCCTGACTCACTCCTCAGTCCACCACAGGTCGGTCAGGATGCAACGGAGTTGGGTCAGCGCAGTTCATTCTATAACAGCCCTGGGGGCTCGATGCAGGTCAGCCAGAGCTACCCCCGGTAAATAGCCCACGTGTGTAATATAGAAGATAACTACGGAAAAAATCCTCCATCATAAAGACTCTGATCCTGTCATTTAAACTGCCGTAATTATCTCCTAAAATCACGGAGATAGACACAAATACATCCACAACGGTTACAAGTGGGGGTCCTTGAAGGACACGACACAACCATAACCTAGGGCACAAATGTTCCTTATATAAACGTTAATTAGAACTACGGAATACTTGATTCCTGAATGATACCAAGATACGTAGGCAACTTGAGAACATGCATTCTCAGGCTCAGTCTAAACCTAAACACAAACCACCCCCGTTTTATATCCTTTTACAAGTATTGGCCCGGATTTACAACCGACGGTTTCCATTATCGTCACTATACATTTAGCTCTGGACAAGTTTTAGATTTTCAATATCACATCTAGTCTTGGCACTTCATCAACGGGTTAAAACAAAAATCATCATCATCAAATTAAACTAAAACAATTTTATTTCTAACACTAATATTTCTATTTGTACAACATTTCTTCTTTAGACAAATATGACAACAAAAGGCCAACAAAGAGCTTCATGATCTCTTACTTTGATATAACATTGAATTATTATCTCTCCTAAAAGCTTAAATTATTACGATAATAAATAATTTGCATATATAACACAATTCTGACTTCAATAATAATCATACCACATGTTTGAACATTTATGTCATTTTCATGGTGAAAGCATTTTTTTTTCGTAAACCAACATAATAAGTAGACAAGTCCATACTCTCAAAATAGGGATGAAATTTAAAGATAGCATAAAAATCAGCTCCATCAGAATCTACATCGCTAAAAAATATCGGGATGCTGAATAGTGCATCCCTGTATTTCGAGATGCACCATTCATATCCCAAAATATTTAACTATAAATTTGTGAGATAGAGATATGAATGTTGTTGGAGTGAAATAATTAATATTTCCGGTGCATGTGTATGGAAAGTAATATATATATATATATATATATATATATATATATATATATATATATATATATATATGTGTGTGTGTGTGTGTGTGTGTGTGTGATTTAGTAGTACTTAAAAATGTTTTAGGGATAATGATAAAGATGTTAGTGAAGGGTATTTTGTATGAAGTGGCTGAAAAATAGGGATACGTATTATAGTATTTTAGGATGAAAATTACGACTTCTGGTTAGAATCTTCTAAAAGTTAGGCCAAGTGGTATTACATGATTTCATAATAAGACCATAATCCACTTAAATACAGTATCATTCCTTGACCTGAAATGATTAATGCAAGTTATGACCAACATCATGTTTCAGTCAACCATATCAATACTTCTTATTCCACGTTTCTCTATGTGAGATACCACATTCCTCCCATCTTAAGGATTATTAATTCTCGTCAAGATCCAACCATATGATTCTATAGGTGACACCAATTGTGTATCACAATCTCCGATGATACCCTTACTAGGGATATTTCCGAGGGCGCTTAGTTTGTTAATCAGAAACATTATGTTCCATCTTCCAAGCCGGAAACAGAGTCTGATGAGGAGACTTCTCAAGAATCCCTGGCAGAAAGCTTCTGATATGTATGCATGTTGTACAATATATATACATTCTTCCTAACAGATGTTGTGTGTGTGTGTGTGTATATATACATACATACATACATGTTGTACTTACTTCTCCCTATTTTTTTGTCTGTCCATTATATATGATCATTCCTGTTTGCAGAGCACTCTGTGGAAGAATGCTTCTGATTAACAAACCAAGCACCCTCGGAAATAAGTGTATCATTGAAATAAGCATCTACAATAGACTAACTATTCGATGCCATGATTCAATGAACAAAAGATGAGATTGTATGAAAAAAAGAGGAAAGCTTACTTGTCATGAAGATCTAAGTTGGGTCTCTTGCAGAAGTTAGGGAAGAAGCACATTTTTCTCCCAACAAAAGCTATGAACATCAGGCAATTGCAGAAAGGTTATCAGGCAAAACGCTTCTCATTTGATTGGAAAATAGGGAAGAAGCCGAAAATGTGTGTCCATTCACACCTCACCCAATCAGCGGGATTTTCAAGCTATCTAGAGAGACGATGCCTCGACATAAGAAAATTGTCGTTTTGAATTTCAAAACAATACAGACAAGCATACGTCATTTACGTTAAAAGCAGTTAAATTCAACCTCTCAGATCATGCCATGCCTTCTACAAAAAGGCCTAACAAACGATGTACACCACAACTCAGTGAAAACGCTGAATATTATCACGGTGGCTTAGCAGTGGTCGTGAAGATGGATATATGGCTGTTTTTGAAAGATTTATGGTGGTGGTAGCTGGTGAGGCATGGCGGTGATGTGGTGGAACGAATGAATGCTAGAGAGAATTAACTTGACCAGAGTTTAGTCCTTTTTGTCTATTTTTTGCATATATCTCCCCTTATGAAATTACACAAGCCTTCCTTTTATAGGCAATGGAAAGAGCTAGGGGCACGGGGTAAGGACAGATAAGCACAGTATACAATGATGTTAAGCGAACAATACAACTGGTGACGTCGTTATGAGGTTGCTCGAGTCGCGATCTGTGAGCTCGCTTCCTCGCTCTATCTCGACTTCCCCTTGGTCGTTCCTTTCCCGGACTCGTGCCATCTGTTGATCTCTGACTTAGGATGCTGGGCGCCCCCCTGAGTGGCTAAGACCTTATAAGTTTGCACGCTCGTCACGAGGTTTCCATCCCGCGACCCTAACCAGATTGTTGCTGCCGACGCTGTGGCCGCGGCCCGGCTCCGTCCTGGTGGCTAGATAGGCGGTTTCCGTTAACTCATAGGTGGCGGTATATTTAGACACATCAATGGACCCCTACTCTATGTCTTGGAAATTTTTGAGGAGGCCAAGCATAGAGTAAAGAGTACCCAGATTGTGCAGATTGCTAGCGTCTTCCGATTATTTTTTTAAGATCGCGCTATCAAGCGGATGATCTCGGAGTGTCTTTGGGTCTGGTGACCTTGTTCGTTTGAAGCGACGTATTCACTAAGGGCCGCGATTTTATTGCGTCTTGCCTCGAAGCGTTTCAGGGTCTGGCGACCTTGTCGTCTGAAGCGACTTATTCACTAAGGGCCGCGCTTTTAGTGCATCTTGCCTCGAAGTGTTTTTAGGGTCTGGCAACCTTGTCGTCTGAAGCGACTTATTCACTAAGGGCCGCGCTTTTAGTGTTTCTTGCCTCGAAGCGTTTCAGGGTCTGGCGACCTTGTCATCGGAAGCGACTTATTCACTAAAGGCGTGCTTTTAGTGCGTCTTGCCTTGAAGTGTTTCAGGGTCTGGCGACCTTGTCGTCTGAAGCGACTTATTCACTAAAGGCTATTCTTTTAGTGCGTCTTGCCTCGAAGCATTTTTGGGGATGGCGACCTTGTCATCTGAAGCGACTTATTCACTAAGGGCCGCGCTTTTAGTGCGTCTTGCCTTGAAGCGTTTTTGGGGTCTAGCGACCTTGTCGTCTGAAGCGACTCATAAACGGAGGGTTTTTGTAAGTGTCACGACGGTGGCGAGCCTGAATAGTGCGAGTTTGTGTTTGGCGACGTTGAGTGTCAAACTTGGGTAGTGAAGCAGTTGAACCGTCAGATCGTGGTCCTTTCGGTTTATAAGTAATTGCAGCAATGTGGATGTTGATGGTGTCTCGATAACTGCTCTAGTAATGGCGCAATCATTGGTGGACGTGCGTTATTACGTGGGCATTGATTGACCCGCCGTAATGATGGCGATTTTGAATTTCAAAATCCTCAAGATGACTGCCTGAATCTGGACCGTTGGATAAATCCCACCTGGACCGTACGATCAAATCTTCTTTTCTATATAAGGGTCCAAACCCCATTCGCTCAGCACTTTTTCGCTCCTACTACTTCCTTCCCACTTTTCTCTCACGGTTTCTAGAGTTCATCAGCTTCGAGTGCCTCCCGTTGAAGATTTGAAGTTTCCAGCGGCCGATCCCGAGGTTTCCGTTTGCTATCTACAATTTCCGATCATCTTTTAGCTAAAAAACAGGTAATTCTTCATCCACTAAGCTCCTCCGATGGTTTTTCCTGTAGTATTTCCATTCATTGTTTTTGCGTTTGTTCCCTCCTTTAGCATATCATGCATGCCTTGGGGCGTTTGGGGGAGTTTTTGAATTGGTGTTCTTGTTTTGGTATGGTTTTCCTTTGGCCTAAACTGGGCATTTTCTGGGGAAAAAGGTGGTCTTTTTCTTGACGATTCGTAATGTCCTTCCTCTTTTTCACTTCTTCCTTTCATTGTGGCATCCCGGCCTGCAAAACCGCAGGGAAGGTGTCGAGATGGGTGCGATCACCTCCCTGGTGTGATCTACATTATCCCAGGTGATTTTAAAGCTCCACCTTTCCTTGTTTTGCAGGATGTCAGATGATGATTTTAGCCTTGGTGGCGATTCTGAAGTGGATCGAGAAGCGTATGACTACGCTTTGGAGGATGAGCTCACCGAATCTATCCCCGAGGTGGTCGAAGGCGATGACCTAGAAGATGAGTTGATGGAGGGGGGCACTGTGGGATATGACCCTGAGGATCCTTTCGATCTAGGGAATCTGTTGTCCGATCCGGTGCCTAGGCGGAAGAAAATTCGCAAGGAGGCGGCTCGTAGCCGAGGCGAGACAAGTACTAGTGGCTGCGGCTGCGATGATGATATTTCGGCAGTGGAGGGTGAGAGTAGTGATGGGGTGCCCGGCGATGACGAAATGTATGTGGAGGACACTGCCTTGCACAGGCTGATGGGGTCCAGTGAGGACGATTATGAATCGGTTCCGCGCAAACCCTTCGAGCTCCCCAAAAAACCTAAGAGAAAAAAGGTTGATCCCTTGACCATGACGGTAGGGGAAGCGGCGGATAAATGGAAGCCTTTAAAGCCTAATAATCCAGAGGCCGTAAGGGAATTTGCTCTCATGAATCTGTACGAGATGGATGTGGAGAAGCATTGACGACGGATCCGGAAGAGTACAGACCTAGCCAAAACCCTTCAGCGATTTTACAATATTGATCCCAATCTCTACCGGTTTTCCTTGATCGACTTTAACAAGGAGGAAGACAAGCTACGGCCCGGCGATCGAGAAGATTTTATTTGTGCTCGCTGCCCTGGGGATACCATAATTCTTCACTTTGATCATTTCTTTGCCGGCTTCCGGCCCCCTTTCGACCCATTTTTGGTTAAGCTGTTGTGCAAGCTGCGAGTGTTGCCGTGTGACCTGGCCATTAGGGCCGCCATTCAGATCATGTCTTTCATTGTTCTCCGCCGAACGATGAAGCAAGAGCCTACCTTTTCCATGTTCAAACAGTTTCATTTTCTCTGTGGTACTTCTTTCCCGGGGCAGGCCAATGTAAGGGTCCAGACTCCCCGTTTATTCTTCCATCTCCCCAACAAGATACACAACTGGGTGGATCGCGTTTTTAAGGTCGAGTCGAAAGTTGGTTGGCCTTTCCCTCATTCCCCTCCCCGCAAGGGTAAATTTTCTATGGTTGGTTTTGATGACCCTTTCATGTCCGAGTATCGATTCCTCCGAGGACTTCTGGCGATAATAGACTCTGACGGGGCCGCGCCCTCGAAGAGGAATGTGTCATAGATCGATCTCCTAAACATGGCGGAGCCATATACGAGCAGAGCCGGAATTGTGGGGCCGGCAAAAGCCCAACCTCAGGTGGCTATTGCATCTGAGGAGAGAGATCCTGATTGGGTCGGGGAGTGTCATGTAAATCATTTCTTTCCCTCAGAGTGTGCGGCATGTCATGCTGATCCCAGCAAGAGGCCTCGCCGTAATTTTTCTTTGCTTTCTACTTCATTATTCCTTCCACCTTATTGCTTTGTTTTTTGTTTATTTTTCCAGCTTTTGATGAACTTTTAAACTTTCAGTTAGCGAGATGGATGCTACTGAGAGGCGAGCTCAAAGGCAGAAGTTGGCAGATGATGCCGCAAAAGGCCGGCAGGCGGCGCTGAAACAAGCTTTGGGAAGGATCCCTCGAACGGTCGACGCCTCGGTTGTTGATGAAGCTTATAATCCCAATCTTCAAGCTCCGACAGCGACCCTAGTAGGCGCGGGATCGAATCAAACTGGAGGGGCACAAAAAAGGTAGCCAGCTGACGTACCTGCTAAAGAGGCCCAGGAGCCCAAACGATCAAGGACCGAGAAATCTAAAGCTGCTGGCGGCGCTAGAAGGGTTCTGATCGCACTGATAAGCGAACTGCTATCGTGGAGGAAGTCGCTGAATAGGAGAGGGCGCCTCCAAGGGGGATGTTGCCTTGCGGATACCAGGGGAAAGTGGCCCTTTGGTTGGACGCTGAGTTCACCGGAGGTCCGCTCGATTTGGTGAAGGCAAGCCAACTTAGGGAGGCTATTGCTGACGTTATCCCTCTGGGCCGCTTGTCATGGGACGCGCCAGCCGGAGTACAGATGGAGATTGGTAGAGGAATTATTGACCGAGTGGTAGTTCGCGACAATGCCCCCATTAGGGATGAGGTTGCGGAATTGAAAGATCTTGCTGGAGAATTTGTGATCGCATCCTCCACGGTAAGCCATTGTTTTTGTTTATTATTGCTTTTCCTTTTCTCTTTCTGCGAACTCATTCATTTTCTTTTTCTTTTTCTTTTTTTTTTTGCAGATTGGGACTCACATAATGAAAGCTACCGAGGCCACTGAGAAGCGCAATGCTGAGCTGAGGAAGGCGACGGTGGCCCTTGGTGCCTCCGAGAAAGCAAGTCTCGCTGCTGAGGCCAAGAATGTCAAAGCCCAGGCCGAAATAGATCGCATGAATAAGGCTATGGGGGCAAGCGCGAAGATAGATGAGGAGTTGAAGCAGTGTTAAGGCCATATTTATATGATTATTAAAGGTTTATCTCATTATTATTTTCCCCACATTTGCGTAATTTACATGAGAATTAAGGGTTTAAGTGTAATTATTTAATAAAGATGATTTTAAGAGGGTTGTATGCAAAATTGATGATTTTAAGTGTTGATTTAATGGAATTATTATTATTTGGATTTTATTACATTTTTGCATTGTTTATTTATCATGTAGGTGTTGATTTTCGAGTGCTATAAGTGGATAAATGAAGCTCAAGTCGAATTATTCAAGATAGAGTTGGAATTGGCTCAAAGAAATTGGATAAAGATGATGAAATCCGACCTCAAAGCAGTCCAGCCGAGCGTCTGCATCCCGTCCACTGGACGGGCGTTTGATTTCATGGACGAGCGTCCAGGAGAGGAAATCACATACAGAGAGTTTGGACGCAGCATGGACGGACGTCTAGAGCAAAGTCAAGATCCACCAGACGGGCGTCCACGAGACCAGACGGGCGTTCAAGGCCGACTTAACCCTAGCCGACATCAAATTCCTATAAATAAAGCGGCAGCCCCAACCCTAATTCATACCACATAATTGAGATCGCAATTTTACACCAAAAAGCTGCGGCCACAAGCCTTTTAACATAGAGATGAACTTCTCCAACTCAACAATCATCTTCAACATGATTGTTGGCTAAAAGCCTTGCAGTGAGTCGACGGAGGAAGCCTATCATCAACACAAACCAACTAGAGAGTTCGATGCTTATGTTTAGTGAGTTTATTTCATAGTTTTTCATTACTTTGGATCTGTTTTGTATTGCTTAAGTTTTATTGAATTAAGATTTGATGAAACGATCTATGTTTAATTTATGCTTGAATAAATTTATGAAAGTCCGTTTATTTGAGTTCTCTTTCGTTCAAAGTAATGCATCTAATTGTGTTTTAAGAGATTATGCATGATTAGTTGAGTAAGAGTTTGGAAACAATCTCGTGATTTCGTGTTGATTGCATGTTTAGTTTGTTTGAAAAGATAAACGAAACCCTAGAATTTGGTTGAAGAAATTTAATTGAATTCGTGAAAAATCACTACTAAAAACTACATCTTAGATCACCATCTAGTTGGGGGTTGTTGGTTGATGGGTGGATTCGTTGCCTCGCTGTGTTTTCCTTTAATTGTTTTAATCAAATCGTTTAGATTAAGTTTAGCTTAAGTTTTAGTTTTTAAACCTTTAGATTTCCTGCAATTTTCTGTTCTGATCGTAGTTGGACGCTCGTCCTCAATAGCGAACGCCCGTCCGATAGATTTTCGTTTCAGGCCGCTGCTTCACTTTAGTGAACGCCGTCCGCTCTTTACGCTTTTCTTATTTTCTGCTTGTTTTTATTTCCTGTTTTAGTTTTAATTCTTAGGTTTAGGTTTTAGTTAGTTTCAACCTTAGTTTAGATAGATAATTGTGACATAATCGATAGAATAATTGTCCCGTGATCCGATAAACATTCCACTCCCTTAGGACGACCCGTTAACATCCTTTACTACAGATCCTTATACTTGGGGTGTTTCGGTTATAAATTGTAAAACTCGTTTTTACCGAACAAGTTTTTGGCGCCGTTGCCGGGGAGTCGGTAACGGTTGTCGGATTCTACTTAGGACGCTTTTACGTGTCAAAAAGTCGTTAGGGCACGCAGTAGTATTTTGGCCGTAACTTTCGCTCGAGTGTCCGCTTGGAACGCAGACCCCAATTCGAAAGCTCGTTCGACGCCGACGACGTGATAATCCGCCATAGGCCGTTCAGTGCGTTTTGAGGTCAAAATCCACTGTTTTCCCTCCATTTTGGCCCTAGAAGGTTTCAACACGTTTTTTTACCGTCTTAGTGTTTTTATTGTTTTTAAACTTTTCGTAGGTAGGTTTCTTTTCCAGTTTCGTTTAATTTTAGGATTACATTTATTACTGTTTTATTTTATTTGATTTTCTTTCAATTATTTTCCTTACTTTTTTTTATAGCTTAGATCTGTTTCCGTAATTATAGATTTGTTTGATTTTATTTCCATAAGTCTTTTACGCTTTATTTTTTATCTCGCTTTTAATTTCGTAACCTTAGTTTTTAGGTTTTCAGATTCAACGCAGCGTTCAACAACTTGAACGCCCGTCCACCTCAAGTCTATCCTCTCGAACGAACGTTCATTCAATCAACGAAGCGTTCGCTTCGAACTAACGCCCACTAACACCGGGCGCCGATTCATCTGCTCAATCATCACTTCTTCTCTTTTTCTTCTCTCTTCTTTTCTCCTCTAAACCATCTAATCTTCTCTAAACTTCGTTCTAATCAACCCCAAAGGGTTGATTTCTTCCTTTTCTTTCTTCCGGTTTATGCAAACGAAAGTAAGAAGGGACTTCGATCTTTGATCCCGAGCCCGAACGATCTATCCTTAGAAGAAGGCTTCTCCTCGATTTGGACAAAATGGCGGATCAAGATCCACCAATTCCAAATCCCGATCCCTAAGCTCGCTTAAATTTACTCATTCAACAAATGCAAGCTCATAAAGAATAAAGAGAATCGCAAGAAGTCGGCATAAATCAACAACTTCAACAATTCCGCCAAAACCAAATTTTAATCGGTTGAACCAGACCCCCTACACTCCATATCTTAATCAAGATTTTCTCGAGGACATAGACCTATTCGTCCCACCTGATATGGGGGAGTAAATTTCGACCTTAAAAATGGAGTAGTTGCACTAGTCCAAAATAGCTCTTTCCATGGCATTTGCTCAAGAAGACCATGACGACTTCTTGTCCACATTCGCACAAATCAGTGAAGCAGGCCATTATCCTAGTGTTGATTCTCGAGATCGTAAAGTTAAAGCTATTTCCTTTTGCTTTAAAAGGTGAAGCAAGTCGGTGGTTTAAATCGTTGGCACATCATTCTCTCCATACATGGAATGATGTCAAAAGAGCCTTCGCTCTTAAGTGGGTTTCACCAGGCAAGATTATGGAGATGAAACGGGAAATAGCTACGCTTTGAGCGGATGGAGGATGAGACTGCTGGCAAGGCTTGGGAGAGATTAAATCATTGATGAGGAAGTGCCCCAATCACGGATATGATAGACATGAGTTGTTGGAACTATTTTACAGAGGAGTCTCTCAACCTAATAGAGACTATCTTGACTCCACACTCATGGATCCTTCTTAGGGGGAGTGATGAGATCGCCTCTGAGTGGTCGAGACCATCGCCAAGAACAATATGTGGTCGACTCCTAAGAAGACCAATATTGTTAAGAAAGAAGGTACACGCAAGCAATCCCGATACACAAATCGTTGGTTGCTCGGATGGAATTGATAAGCAAGCGGTGGCCAATCTTCGAGCACGCCTTCTACGATCCGGGAATGCGCAGGTAGGCCGAGATGACGGAGGAGGTAAACTTAATGGATAATCAAAACCAACCCTTCCGAAACTTCAACCGTAACTAACTATTCAGATTTCAAAGACAAAACTTCAATCAAGCCAAGTTACCACCTGCCCTCAAATTCGAATTCTTTCAACTCGAACTATCAAAGGCGCCTCGAACTCCCAAAGGCCTCAAGGTGGCTGGAATCAAACTCAGAACAATAATCATACCACCTCATGTGTCCCTCAACACAAATTCGATGAGCTGGTGGACATGGTGAAGACTCTGTCCACTAGTGTTAAAGCAATTGAGAGACAAGTTGGTCAAATGGCAGACCAGCAAGCAAGCAGACCTCAAGGTAAACTTCCGAGTTATACCGAGAGAAATCCGAAGTCGATGTGAATGTCTCAGACCGCCATTACACCTCAAAGGAATATGGACAAGAAGAGGAGTTGAGCGGGCGTAACTCGAGAAGTGGTAAGAAGGCTGGACCCGGCAAGATGTCGGAACGAGTAGCCCCTCCCGAAGCCATGAGTTCGGGGAGGGGAAATCGAAACCACATGCCGAAGAAAGCAACGATGAGGATCTTAGTGACAATTCTTCGGAGGATGAAAATAATTCTGATGACGAGGAAAGAAAGGAAAGTCAAGGGGCGGTACCCCTGACTAAGAAAAAGGAAGAAAAGTTTGTGAGATGGAAGGATAAGGAGGATGAGGCGATAAAGAATCAAGCTGAGGAATGATAAAGCCCTTCCTTATCCACCAAAAAGGAAAGAGAAAGCCCTCACTAACGACAAGCAGTATGCTGGAGTGAGGAGGATGCTTAGAGACACTCAAGTTAGTATGCCCTTAGCCGAGGTATTAACTGAAATGCCTAAATACTCTAAGTATCTTAAAGAATTCTGTGGGAGTAAGAGAAAGCTTCAGGGGATGGCTGAAGAAGTGCTTCGTGAGGATTGCGCGATGGTTTCACAGAAAATTGCTGTTAAGCGAGGTGACCCTGGCAGACCTTCAATCTCCTGTGAGATCGAAGGCCATTTATTCGAAAATGTCTTATGCGACTCAGGGGCCTCCATCAATGTGATGCCATTAAATGTATGCAAGAAGCTCGGGTTAGATAAAAGGATGCGGGAACGCCCGATTTCTCTTCAGATGGTAGATAAATCTAGCCGGACTGCAGCCGGTTGTGTAGCTAATGTTCTCCTTCAAATTGAACATTTAGTCTTCCCTACCGATTAGGTTATTCTAGACTATCCACCTGATAAGGAGATGCCTCTAATTCTAGGCCGAACCTTTTTAGACACTTCTAACGCTCTCATCGACTTCGCAAGGGACAGATTACTTTTAGAGTCGGTGACACATTTGTCACCTTCACACGAGGACACATCCTGAAAGAGCCGTAATTGATGAAATATCGTTTGTCGAAGCCATATATGAGGACGGAGGAGATGCCTATTATGAGGATGCAATGGAGCTTACAGAGATAGGTGTTTTTGAAGTCATGGACATTGAGGATCCGGTGATCATGCGGACCATCTTCTAATTCATTTCAAGCCGTAGGCATTGACGAGCCATCTTCACTCGCCACACTGGGCCTATTATTGAGTTAGAAGCATGGAGATGCCCAAAGAACAAACGATGATTTCAAAGAACTGAGTCGAAGACTTCATCCTCGGTGAAGAAGAAGCTCTGATGGGTAGTTGGGACGAGGTAGAGTTTTGGAGAGAAGCTACTCATTGGGAAGTAGATGATTGGGAAGAGCTGGCAGAAGAGCTTAAAGATGAAGAGTTAAGAAAAATGATCGATCACAAGAAAAAGGAAGCAAGTGTTGACCGGAGGATTCCGATGGATGATTTGATCCAAACACTTTCCGGGTTGAGCCTCGGGAAGATGAGGTGTTCTACTGTCAACCACTTCAAGCTCATAAGGAGAAAGGTGGCCCGTTAAAGTCTAGTATTGAGCAACCACCTACTGATTTAGAGCTTAAACCGCTTCCAAAACACCTTAAGTATATCTTTCTTAAGGATGGAGATAAATTGCCTTTGATCATTTCTTCGAAACTCGACCAAGATCAAGAAGCACAGCTGATAGAAGTGCTTAAGAAAAACATCCTCGCGTTCGGTTGGCAAGTGGGTGATATCCGAGGATCACCTGGACATATGCATGCATAAAATCCGAACGGAGGAAGGAGCAAAAGGTAAGACAACCTCGCGAAGGTTGAATCCGCATATGCAAGAGGTTGTCAAGAAGGAGGTTATAAAGTGGCTCGACATATGGAATCATCTATGCAATCGCCGATAGCGAGTGGGTCAGCCCTACTCAAGTTGTGCCAAAGAAGGCGGTATTACAAAGAGAAAAGAATGAAAAAGGGGAGGAAGTTGCCCTACGCCTCGTGGATCACTCTGAGTCTCAGATTGACTATCGTGAGACTTAATGAGGTTACCGCCAAGGACCACTTTCCTTACCCTTCATTGACCAACTAATTGAAAGACTGAGTGGTCACAAGTATTATTGTTTTCTCGATGGATACTCTGGTTACTTCCAGATAGCCATCGACCCCAATGACCAAGAGAAGACCACGTTTACGTGTCCATCTGGTACTTTTGCTTTTCGTAGAATGCCATTCGGTCTATGTAATGCACCCGCGACTTTTCAACGGTGTATGTTGGCCATTTTTGATGGACTTGTTGAGAAATGCATGGAAGTCTTCATGGACGACTTCTCAGTCTACGGCGATAGTTTTGATGAAATCTTAAAGAATCTAGATATGGTACTCCAACGGTGTGTTGAGAAAAATCTGGTACTTAATCGGGAAAAATGCCATTTTCTAGTAGATTTAAGGAATAGTTTTGGGACATAAGGTGTCCAATGTCGGGTATTCAAGTTGATAAGGCTAAGGTCGGCCATTGAAAGGATGACGTACCCTAAGACAAAGGAAAGAGGTACGAGGTTTTCTAGGTCATGTTGGCTTCTACCGGCGTTTCATTAGAGACTTTTCTACCATCGCCAAGCCTTTATCAAATCTTTTGAAAGATGATGTCGATTTCTTGTTCGATGCGAAGTGCAAAGAAGCTTTCAATTGTTTGAAAGACAAGCTTATCAGTGCCCCTATTTTAGTAGCACCTGACTGGACCAAGCCTTTCGAATTGATGTGTGATGCCTCTAATTACGCCGTAGGCGCAGTTTTAGGTCAAAGACTTGATAAAAGGTTCAGGCCCATCTATTATGCGAGTCGTACCTTGAACCCGGCTCAATGCAATTATACTACGACTGAGAAGGAATTCTTAGCCGTCGTCTTTGCCATTGACAAGTTTAGAAGCTATCTTCTAGGGTCTCAAGTGATTGTATGGACAAATCACGCAGCTTTACGCTACCTTATGGATAAAGCGATGCCAAACCAAGGTTACTTAGATGGATTTTAATTCTACAAGAGTTTGACCTTGTGATTAAAGATAAGAAAGGTAGTGAGAATATTGTGGTGATCATTTATCTCGCTTAGTAAATGAGGGTGCGAGAAAATCACAATGATATAGGCATTGATTTCCGATCGAGCAATTGATGAAGCTTGAAACGGTTAGGCCGTGGTATGTCGACTACGCCAACTATTTAGCGAGTGGTCATTTAGAGGATATGACGTGTCGTGAGAAGAAAAAGTTCTTTCGATCTCAAATATCTCGTATGGGAAGATCCTTATTTGTTCGAGTCCAGAAAGACGGGTTGCTTCGACGGTGTGTTCCCGAGCATGATCGGTGGGATATCTTAGAACAATGCCATAAATGGTCCCACCGGAGGTCACTATGGAACACCAAAGACGGTTGCAAAGATTCTTTAAGCTGGATTCTACTGGCCGACTCTGTTTAAAGATGCAGAAGCCTTTTGTAAAGGTTGTGATAGGTGCCAGAGAACTGGACGGCAGAGTAGTCGGATGGAAATGCCACTTAAGCCCATTCTTGAATGCGAAGTTTTCGATGTATGGGGCATAGATTTTATGGGACCCTTTCCATCCTCATGTGGTAATAAGTATATCCTCGTCTGTGTGGATTATGTTTCAAAGTGGGTCGAGGCCATAGCCACCCAAACTAATGATCACAAGGTTGTAAAGAAATTCTTGCAAAAGAATATCTTTACTAGATTCGGCTGTCCGAGAGCACTCATTAGTGATGAAGGTACTCACTTTTGCAATGCGCCGCTTGACAAGATCCTTGAGAAGTATGGTGTCAAACATAAGATTGGTACACCATATCATCCTCAAACTAGTGGCCAAGTCGAGGTAAGCAACCAGAGCCTGAAAAGAATTTTGGAGAAGACCGTGAACAATAATCGATCTAATTGGAGTCTTAAGTTGGATGACACGTTGTGGGCTTATCGTCTCGCATTTAAAACCCGATGGGCACGTCACCCTTCCAAATGGTCTATGGCAAAGCTTGTCATTTACCTGTCGAACTTGAACACAGAGCTTTCTGGGCAATTAAATTCTTAAATTTCGATAGCCAACTCTGTGGGGAGAAACGATTGTTACAATTGAACGAGCTCGACGAATTCGCACTCCGTCGCATTTGAGAATGCTAAACTCAACAAAGGAGAGAACTAAGGTACTCCATGACGCTAAGATCAAGGACCGAGAATTCAAAGTTGGTGAAATGGCTTTACTCTATAATACCGCACTTCATTTGTTTCTGGTAAACTCAAGTCTAGATGGTCCGTCCATTTGAGATTCTCGAGGTTAATCCAAGTGGAGTAATTACTTTGAACGGGTATGGTAATCAAGCTTTTAAAGTGAATGGCCATCGACTTAAGAAATATTTTGGACAACCAAAGGAAAAGCCTGAGATTCTTTATTTCCAAAGAAGAGATGAGAGTCTGATGTCCTGATTTGTGAGGAGATTCCATCTTATTTCTTTGAGTCGAGATGATGATGACGTCCTATATCCACCCGTGAGGTACCTTCTCGCGACACTTCCGATCATACCACTATGTCTATGCCTGCCGTGCGCGCAAGAACAAGAAGAAGAGAGTCGGTGTAGTTTGGAGAGAGAAGTTTAATGATCTTATTGCGCACTTGACTTGTTGTTGTTGTGGTGAAAATCATTTCCGCCCCAATACTTCTGATTCTGATACTGAGGTGGCGGCTGTTAAACCAAAGTGGCCCGATCCGGGTTGATCTTTTGGAATCTGTGTCAAGCTATTGACATTAAAAGAGCGCTCCTAGGAGGCAACCTAGTTTTCTTTGTTCGTTTCCTTTTCGTAGGTTGTTTTGTTTTATTGTTTTAGAAATAATACTTTAGTTGCTTTTGTGTTGATGGTTATTCCTCCTACGTTCATTGTAAGTGTTTTGTGTTATGTGTTGCTCATATACCCCGTGTATCCCGAGATTATATGGTATGTCGAGTGTTGCACTTTTGAGCAGTGTTTTGAGTTACTATCATCCCAGTTGTTGTCTATTCGAGTTGCGTAAATGTACATTCATGCTCCGCCTGACTCTCCGCCAACTTTCATCCGACAACCACCGTTGAAACCAAATAAGTTTTCTTTTTATTTTATTCTGCACATTTTGAGGACATAATGTGATTTAAGTGTGGGGGGGTGTTTGGGTATGTTTTTATGCTATATCCTTTGAAATATGAGTGAATGTTAAATGTCCACGAAATTTAAATTTTTTTTTTGTGAGTCTCGAGCATATAATTGGGACTAGATGCTTGCTAGTTGTAGTTTTCTAACGATGATAGTATGTGACTTAGTGAGATAATTATAGCATGTTTTACTTCTATGGAGATAGTTTCGTTTTTCACTCACGAGAGCCTTTGATTTTGAAGCATGACTTTTGAACTATATCCTTTCATTATTTTTAATGATTTATCTTAGGAAGGTCAAGATATAGTTACACCTAAGTTAGACCGTGTCTTTCGTGAATATCATAAAGTTTGAATGTGATAGGTGAGATGTAACTTATGACTTTGAAAAGCGAATGAATAAAGTGAGTGAGCAATTATTAATAAATACGTTTGTCGGAAGCTGGTCGATGATTGGAGTGAGGTAGGGCGTTATCTCGAAATGTCCTATAACACTATGATGACCAAAAGCTCACGATACCGTGAGAAGCTACCTTATGATTTGAGTAAGGTAGGGTGTTATCACGAAACATCCTATTCTACTATGAGGGGTAAGAGCTCATTCTGATATGCGTCAAATTTGAAAATTTTGAAAAATGATGAGTAAAAATAAAGTAAAGTCTTTGTTATCATGGATCTTATACCCAGTAGAACCGCATGATATGCTGTAGGGATTATCCTACTGAGTGCGTGGGAAGGCTTTGAGTGGAGCTATTATTGTCTGTACCTAGGATAGTCATTGGAATTTCTGAGAGGATATTTCTTTGAAAGGCTTGTTAGATTGAGAACGGCTTGTCACACTTACACCGAATCTATCTCTGTGTTGGTATCATTTGCTATAGTTGTTGTATCTTTCGTTACGTGAGTTAGAGATCTATGTGGATTATTTATAAAGTTGAGCTATAGTTTTGATTGTTTTGTCCGAGGACGTACAAAAAGCTAAGTGTGGGGGTGTTGTTAAGGCCATATTTATATGATTATTAAAGGTTTATTTCATTATTATTTTCCCCACATTTGCGTAATTTACATGAGAATTAAGGGTTTAAGTGTAATTATTTAATAAAGATGATTTTAAGAGGGTTGTATGCAAAATTGATGATTTTAAGTGTTGATTTAATGGAATTATTATTATTTGGATTTTATTACATTTTTGCATTGTTTATTTATCATGTAGGTGTTGATTTTCGAGTGCTATAAGTGGATAAATGAAGCTCAAGTCGAATTATTCAAGATAGAGTTGGAATTGGCTCAAAGAAATTGGATAAAGATGATGAAATCCGACCTCAAAGCAGTCCAGCCGAGCGTCTGCATCCCGTCCACTGGACGGGCGTTTGATTTCATGGACGAGCGTCCAGGAGAGGAAATCACATACAGAGAGTTTGACGCAGCATGGACGGACGCTGAGAGCAAAGTCAAGATCCACCAGGCGGGCGTCCCACGAGACCAGACAGGCGTTCAAGGCCGACTTAACCCTAGCCGACATCAAATTCCTATAAATAAAGCGCAGCCCCAACCCTAATTCATACCACATAATTGAGATCGCAATTTTACACCAAAAAGTCTGCGCCACAAGCCTTTTACATAGAGATGAACTTCTCAACTCAACAATCATCTTCAACATGATTGTTGGCTAAAAGCCTTGCAAAGGAGTCGACGGAGGAAGCCTATCATCAACACAAACCAACTAGAGTTCGATGCTTATGTTTAGTGAGTTTATTTCATAGTTTTTCATTACTTTGGATCTGCTTTGTATTGCTTAAGTTTTATTGAATTAAGATTTGATGAAACGATCTATGTTTAATTTATGCTTGAATAAATTTATGAAAGTCCGTTTATTTGAGTTCTCTTTCGTTCAAAGTAATGCATCTAATTGTGTTTTAAGAGATTATGCATGATTAGTTGAGTAAGAGTTTGGAAACAATCTCGTGATTTCGTGTTGATTGCATGTTTAGTTTGTTTGAAAAGATAAACGAAACCCTAGAATTTGGTTGAAGAAATTTAATTGAATTCGTGAAAAATCACTACTAAAAACTACATCTTAGATCACCATCTAGTTGGGGGTTGTTGGTTGATGGGTGGATTCGTTGCCTCGCTGTGTTTTCCTTTAATTGTTTTAATCAAATCGTTTAGATTAAGTTTAGCTTAAGTTTTAGTTTTTAAACCTTTAGATTTCCTGCAATTTTCTGTTCTGATCGTAGTTGGACGCTCGTCCTCAATAGCGAATGCCCGTCCGATAGATTTCGTTTCAGACGCTGCTCACTTTAGTGAACGCCAAATCGCCTTTTCTGCTTTCTTATTTTACTCGCTTGTTTTTATTTCCTGCTTTTAGTTTTAATTTTAGGTTTAGGTTTTAGTTAGTTTCAACCTTAGTTTAGATAGATAATTGTGACATAATCGATAGAATAATTGTCCCGTGATCCGATAAACATTCCACTCCCTTAGGACGACCCGTTAACATCCTTTACTACAGATCCTTATACTTGCGGTGTTTCGGTTATAAATTGTAAAACTCGTTTTTACCGAACAAGCAGAAAATGAAGATCTCGAGTGATCATTCTCAGAAATCCGTGGAGGCTTTAAAGGCCGCTGAACAGGAGGTTGCGAGCTTGAAGGAGCAACTTGCTGTCGCCAACAAAGCCGCCGAGGAAGCTGGTCCTGTGGCCATTGCGGAGTATCAGCAGACGGACGAGTTCTTCTATCCTTTAGAGGCGAGCTTTGATCAGGGCTTCAACCATCTTGCTCGTTGTCTTTGGGCATATCATTGTAGAGAGTCGCTCAGATTCGAGGAAATGTGGGTTAACATGCCCCAGCGGAATCCCGACTTATTGGCTCTTCATCCGGATATTCCTTATGCTCTGGATCACATTATCTCTATCCAAACTGGGCAGGTAAAGGATGGCGAGCCGGTTTGGGATTCTCCTCCGGTTAATCCTATCAACTTCGCTGTTTTGAAGAACCCTCCGGTCGTCAACTATGAGGAAGGCGGCGATGAAGAAGGCGACCACACCGACGTTTCTCCTGGCCAAGTTTAAAATTTATGCCTGTTTTTGCGAGATTTAAGCGATCTGTACTCCACTGTTTTTGTTTCAAACAATTTGTTGATTTGTAACTTATTCTGTGGTTGGGTTTTGAACTTTGTATTTTGATGGGCTCTCCTTAGGGCCGCCTTTGGTTTGTTTTATGCACTTATCTGTCTTGTTTTCTTGATTCATTGCCTTTTGCTCTTGTATGTTGTGTGTTTGCGCCCCCTTTTATTTCAGCGAGATTAAAAGTGTTAGCTCACTAAAATAAAAGAATCCCTTTGGCCATGGATTCAGAATTTTATGCGGCCTCCTTATTTCTGTGAGGTCGCTGCGATCTTGTGTCGAATAACTTTGAAAATTCTGACCTGCGGCCCCCCTGTTCGGCACAAGGGCTAAGGCGACCTCAAGGAAATAGGGTCTTGCTTTTGAAAATTCCAAGTTCTGGCCCCCCAGTTTTTGAGCAAGTCGAGGGCGAACATTGACTGGGACAAAAATTTGTTGTCTCGAGGTGAGCAGCGGGCGTGCCTCTGGAAAGCTGATGCTCTGACTTGATTGGACAGCTCCTGGACGGTCTTTTGACCCGTTCGGTAATTGTGCAGTCCAAGGAGCCCTGAATCTCGGGTTTCTCAACTGTCAGAGGTTTGACCACGTTTTTGAATTTTGAAATTTTGATAAGACGTGTGAGTGTTGTCCGCTAATCCCGCTTGGAGCCTCTATAAGAAGGGGCGGGGTGATTCCTTTGTTCTCCATTACCTCTCCTTATTTATTTTTGCTCATGTCTTCTCTATCTGTAGGTGGTAGTTCGGTACGTGTGTACAAGGCCTGTCCTGTGCGTGATGTTTCTCCTTTTTTCCTTACTGCCTCCCCTATTGCCAAAGATCATTTTTGGCGCTATTTTGATGTTGTGAAGCTGGTGAGGAAGAGAGGTCTGAATGAGGGCAAGCTCGACGGTGATGGTTCCTTGCTCCGGATTCGGCTTTCTGGTGGTCGGATTTTGTTTCTCCGCCCATGCTACTTTTCAACCTCACCTTGGTGAAGGAATTCTACTCGGTGTTGTCGCCTCGCCGGGGGAGACGGTTAGTTGCGTTGTTCTCCGGGGCATCTCAGTTGAATTTTCTCCAGAGACTATCAACGCTGCTCTTTGCATTCCTGCTGTCAATCCCTCTACCCATTATGAGGTCGCTTGGGACCTCAGAGATGAAGAAAGTTGGGGAATTCACCTACGACGTGCAAGTCGTGAGCTTTTCCCCCACTGTCAGCGTCCTCGTACCCTGGGTCCCACGTCTGAGCTGTCCCATAGCAGTCGTGAGTGGAAAAGGTTTATTAACT
This sequence comes from Gentiana macrophylla, assembly GCA_026214975.1. Lineage (NCBI taxonomy): Eukaryota > Viridiplantae > Streptophyta > Magnoliopsida > Gentianales > Gentianaceae > Gentiana > Gentiana macrophylla. The sequence goes on along the minus strand of CM047817.1, from coordinate 82,068,140 downwards.
CGCGAGCTCTTCCATCGGTGGATTTTGAGGTGGTTACCGAGGCTGAGGCTTTACTTCTCCATGCTATTCGCGACCCCCAAGTGGATATTGATTGGGGGATCCTGATCCATCACGAAGTTGTTGCTTTGCCATTTCTATGGATCCTGATCGCCACATTCCATATGGGTCACTGATTTCTAAATTATGTACTGATGTAGCCCGGGTACCAGTTCATTCGTTGGATCGCGGCGGGTTCGCTTGAAGTAATTTAAGCGATCCTATCGATGTTTTCCCGTTATTCGGATTAATGTTTGAAAATTTTATCTTGCGGCCCCCTGTTTTCGGTTAAGCTTGCAGGAGCTGTGTCCGCGAGCATGCCGGAAACAGTGATGAGCCTCTGTAGCTGAAGTGTATTCGTCAGAACTAGCCTTTACCTTTCTGAATAAATTGTTTGGGCTTACATAAAATATCTTTTCAAGTTATCAGCATGCCAAGGCCTATTGTATTCGCGACCTTGATTGTCTTTCAAGACATAAGTTCCCTTTTTGATAATCCTTGCGACCTGGAGTGGTCCTTCCCAGTTTTCTGATAACTTGCCTTTTTGGGCCTTGTGACCCGTAGCTTCTCTCTTGCGCAAAACGTAATCTCCCACTGCGAAGTGATGGTCGCGGATACGCTTGTCATGATGTCGTTTTACAGCCTGTTTGCAATTGAGCAGGCGACCATTTCATTTCAAGAATTTTAATATTTTATGTATTCGTCAAACAAAATATTTTTAAGCATGATATAAAGATCGTGTAGGCAACATATCGTGGCCTTATATCTTGAAAATAGTCATATCGCCATGTACAAACGATATGTTTTTTATGAAATGAATTTATATTAAGAAATTTATAAGATTTCATGTAAACGTCAACACAATTTTTTTGGTATGATACAAAGATCGTGTCGGCAACAAGTCGTGGCCTTATATTTGGAAAATAGTCATAACTTTGCTACATATATTCGCACATTAATAGGTGATGCAATTGAGTCCTTCAAAATGAAACAATTTAATTCAAACCCTTCTTCTCAAAGAATAATATATATATATATATATATATATATATATATATATATATATATATATATATATATATATATTCTGGATCAGCCATGAACAAGAATATATTTATTTATTTTTTTAAAATTTTGGACTAGGCCATGAACAGTAAAAAAAAAAAAACAACAGAAAAAAAACAAGTGGCAAGAAAGGGTTAACCCCTTCTTTCTTATTAATATAGGTAGATATAATGAGTATGATTCGACTTCATACACGTGATAGAGTCACAGATAATTTGGAAGACATTTTCAGCAAATGAGAGACATGGGCTCTGCTCTATATAGGGCCTTCTGTATCAAACGACTTTAGCAAAGTTTGCCTCTTTATAGCGCACAAGGGCGGAGCCACCTTTAGACTAAGGGGGGCTAAGCCCACCCGAAGAAAAAATATAATCTTATAAAATACGTGTAGTCTGATTTGATCCATAAAATATTCTTAATTCAGCCACCCGACGAATCCGATATAATCCATTAGCCCACCCCACGTTAAAATCCTGGCTCCGGCCTTGATAGCGCATGTCGCCTTTATTATCATAATATCGACTTGATACTTGTCACCATCTATCCTCTATGATCACCGGCCGCAAGACGCCTACAACCTCATCATGTAAAACATGGTGCATATTCACACCGCCCTCTTACACTCAACTCAGGGCAAACCAATCCAGACCTTAGGCGACATTTACACTCCATCAACGGAGCATTAACCCACGATCTATAATTGTTTCATGATTCCCACGATAAGAGCAATAATGGATGCACCACAATCGCTTCATATTAGCTCCATGACATTGACCATGACTTCAATGACATACAATCAACCTCTAGGCCTGTAAAAAAAAATCATCACCCTCATAATCAGAACTACGTTTTGGCCTAATCACATTATTCATTGTACGTAGGCAGTTTTTGCGGGCACAACAATTTCACATTAACAATACCATAAAATTACTTGCAGTTGGATCATCTTCTCGAGGTCCAATTACACGTTTTTAACCCTATTTATTTGGTGACGGTATGCGGTATACGAAGATGCGAAGGCATTATGGTATTATAATATCACAATAAGGAGGAATAGGCTAGATATATATTTCAATAAATTTTGGGTAAAATAGACTACATCTTTTAAAACATGTTAAAAGACTATCATGCCCCCATCTTCTTCTTCTTTTTCTTCTTCATGTCTTTTGATTTCCTCCATTAACACACCTCCAATTTCCTCCATTAACACCATATCTACCGATTCCCTCCATTAACACACCTCCAATTTCCTTCCATATTCTATTATCGGCCTTTCCATCTCCAACCCATTACCCCATTCTCTATTCCATTCGAACTCGTTACCAGTGAAAACACAAAACTCAACTCATTACCAGTAAAAAACACAAATTTCAACTCGTTAACAGGGAAAAACACGATTTGAACTCGTTACCAGTGAAAAAACAAAAATTCCAACTCGTTCAGGGATTTTTGGGTTCAGGAATTCAGGGGTTCAAGGGGTTCGGGGGGTTTAGAGGGGTTCGGTGAGGGTTCTTGGGGGTCAAGTGGGTTTTCCGACGGGGTTTCGGCGGGAGGTTCCGGAAGGTTAAGGACTTTCAGGGTTCATGGTTCAGGGTTCATGGAAGAAGATGGGGGTATTATAGGTATAAAATAAGGGTTCAACCTTAATATTAGATGATAGTTTATATTATTTTTATATTTACGTTTCTAGCCTTGGTGGCTACCTATATAAGAATGTTGTACACACGTTATTTCGTTAATGACAATTCATTTGTTATTCACGTAAATCTATCATGGTATCGGAGCGTTTCGGTTCCAAAAATTTTCTCTAGGGTTTGTTCTTTTTTTCAGCTGCCCGACTTTTCTTTTTTCTTCAGCGGCGGCGATCATGGCTACCTCCGCCACCTCCACCGCCGATTCACCCTCTGCAATTTCCGGCACTGCTGCCGCTCCGTCTGTTGTTGCCACTCCGCTCATCGCCCCAAACCCTCTCTCTTAACCCGGCTGTTCATGCTCCGATCAAGCTCGACGGTAAAAATTTCACAGCCTGGAAACTCCAAGTAACGACCTTGCTCGTTGGCCATGGTCTCTTTGGTTATGTCACCGGTCATACACCCCAGCCGCCGCCTACTATCACGTCTGCGGCTGGTGCTGTTCAGCAAAATCCGGCCTCTCTCCAATGGATACAACAAGACGCCCTCATTCATAATCTCCTTCTCGGTTCAGTTGACAGGGATTTCATGGCCACCATTCAACACACGGCCAATTCTAAAGAAGCTTGGGACACCCTTCTTGACACTTATGGGAAACAGAGTAAGGGTCGTGTTCGACACCTCCGCTACGCTTACACTCTATCACTAAAGGTACGATGCCCATCTCTCGATGTTTCACCGCCATTAAAAATATTATGGATGATCTCGCGTCCCTAAATGCTAAAGTTCGGATGATGAATTGGTTGAGATAGTTTTGAAAAATCTTGGTAGTGAATACAAGGACCTTGTGAGTGCCATTCGGGCTCGTGATGACACTATATCTATGCCTTTATTACATGAAAAGTTGTTAATGCATGAAGCGTTGCTTGAACAAAGTCAGTCGGTTGCACCCCCTGCTTACACTGCTTTCCCTGCCTATCATCACCCTCGACCCATGCATGTTTCACCCAATACAATCTATTCTCCCTACCCCCAACCACCTCGGCCACCCTCTCCCACCCTACCGCCACAGCCCTCTCCCTACCCGAGGCCCCCACAGCCCTCTCCTTCCCCCAACCATTCGTCCAAAAATTCCAATCCCCGTCCTTCTAAAGGCTATCAAGGCTTCTGCCAACTCTGTGGTATCCAAGGACATGTTGCTACTCGCTGCCCCTCCTATCCGCTCTACAACAATCTTCCTCGTCCACCCCAACCCCACAAACTCTCGGCCCCACACGGTCCCCCATGCTCATGTTGCTCAAAGATGAGTCCTCAAGTCTCCCATGCAAGACTCTGATCCTTCTGCTCCTTGGATGCTTGATAGTGGTGCTTCTCACCACATGACACAGGAACTCAACTTGCTCTCTCTTCACTCTCCTTATCAAGGTACGGATCGCATTGTCATTGGTGATGGTAGCTCTTTGGACATCACACACATTGGCTCTACCTATCTTTCCTCTTTTAAATTAAATCATGTTCTTTGTGTCCCTCTCTTTCTCTACAAATTTACTTTCATCCAAAAATTTTGCCAAGACAATTATGTATCTATTGAATTCTTACCTGATTCGTTTTTGGTGAAGGATTTGAAGACGGGCAAATGCCTCCACCTAGGACAAGTCAGTGATGGTGCTTATCTGTGGTCTTCCAAAGCTCTCTTTGCCTTCTCTGCGTCAAAAGCATCTGCCGCCACTTGGCATCTTCGTTGCGGCCATCCTGCTTTTCCAATTATCCAACATTTAGCAACTAATAAATTTTTAGATTTATCTACTATTTCGCATTCTCATTGTGATTCCTGTTTGTGTAATAAGAGCCATAGGCTCCCCTTTTCTGATTCCACATTATGTACTTCTCAACCCTTGGAGGTTATTTATTCTGACGTTTGGTCGTCACCAGTTTATTCCATTGATAATTTTAAATATTATGTTCTCTTTGTTGATCACTTTACTCGATTTATGTGGATATACCCACTTGCGTGTAAATCTGACGTCTATAATGTTTTCGTTAAATTCAAACAATACGTCGAAAAGCTATTGGATACCCCTATCAAAACCCTCTACTCTGATAATGGTACCGAATACATCAAGTTACGCCTTTTTCTCTCTGAGCATGGCATCTCTCATTTCACTTCTCCCACTTACATGCCCCAACACAACGGCATCTCTGAACGTCGGCACTTGCATATAGCTGAGACTGCCCTCACCCTTCTTGCACATGCCAAGATTCCAGTTACTTATTGGTCGTATGCCGTTAGTACCGCGGTTTATCTCATCAATCGCATGCCCACCAAAAATCTTGACATGCTGTCTCCACACCTCAAGCTTTTCTCTAAGCCCCCCAACTACTCTAAGCTTTGAGTCTTCGGTTGTCTCTGTTATCCGTGGCTAAAACCTTATACACCACACAAGCTTGCGCCTACCTCCAAACCTTGTATCTTCCTTGGGTATGCCCTCACACAAAGTGCTTATCTCATATGACCTCGCGAGTCTCGTATGCATATTTCGCGTGATGTTCGGTTTGTGGAGGATATTTTCCCGTTTGCTAGTATCTCCTCTGACTCTTCCTTACCTCCCTTAACTACCCTTCTTCCTCCCGATTCCTACGCACATGTCCCTGTCCCCATTCCTTCACCAACCGTCTTGGCCCATACCCCTCCTGTCGGTATTTATGCCCCTCCCCCGCCAGCCTCTCTCTCTCACCCCCACTCTTGCATCTCCCAACTCTCCTTCTAGCCATGCCTCTCTCGCTTCCGCCACTCCCACCTCTCCTCCCTCCCACTCATCCCCCCCTCCACCACCGCCCCCTCCTCCACCCCCATCTCAACACCCCATGACAACTCGCTCTCAAACCAAATCTATAAACCTCGTCAACTCTTTAACCTTCAAGCTCAATCTGCATAATCGCTACCTTGACACGGAACCCTCGACCGCTGCGCGAGGCCTTGCAGCGGTGCCCTGCGATGGTGTGTTGCCATGTCTGATGAGTATAGTGCACTTCTTCGTAATGACACATGGACTTTAGTCCCTCCTGCAGATGGTCTCAATATAGTTGGTTGTAAGTGGGTGTTCCGAATAAAGAGGAAACCGGACGGCTCAATTGATAAATATAAAGCTCGATTGGTTGCAAAAGGATTTACACAACGTCCTGGTTTGGATTATTTTGAAACGTTTAGTCCCGTTGTTAAACCTGCTACAATCCGTCTTGTTCTCGGTATTGCGGTTTCCTTTGGTTGGTCTCTTCGCCAACTCGATGTCAATAATGCTTTTCTGCAAGGTACACTAGCTGAAGAAGTTTATATGTCTCAACCACCCGGGTTTGAGGATGCCACGAAACCCACCTTTGTTTGTAAACTGCGCAAGGCGATCTATGGTCTAAAGCAGGCTCCTCGAGCCTGGTACCATGAGCTTAAGTCCTTTGTTCTTACTCTGGGTTTTGTTAACTCTGTGGCTGATCCGTCTCTGTTTGTTTGTCGCACATCTGTCAGCATTACTATTCTTCTGGTATATGTCGATGATATTATTGTTACAGGTAGCTCTGCTGAGCAGGTTCAGAGTATTATTGATCAGTTGGGCTCTCGGTTCTCTATTAAGGACCTTGGTCCCCTGTCGTATTTTTTGGGGGTTGAAGTCACTCATTCTACCATGGGTCTACTACTGACTCAGTCCAGGTATACGCGTGAGCTCCTTTCTCAGGTTCACATGGAAGACTCCAAGGCAGTTTCCACTCCTATGCCAGCCGATGCTTTTTCAGGTGATACCGTTTTTTCTCCAGCCTTTTCAGATCCGACTCAGTATCGTCAGACTTTGGGTGCCCTGCAGTACTTATGTTTTACGAGAGTTGATATTCAGTTTGCGGTTAATAAGCTCTCGCAGTTTATGCATGCACCGACAGAGTATCACTGGATGCTTGTCAAACGTCTTTTGCGTTATTTATCTGGCACTCTCACTATGGGATTGCAGTTGTATCGGGATTCTCCTCTAGCCTTGCATGCTTTTTCAGATTCTGATTGGGCGGGTAATAAGGACGCTGGCCACCGTGATCTAGTATCGTCTGAGTATGTGCCTGGCTACACTTCTACTTCTGCTTACATTGTTTTCTTGGGCAGGAATGCCATTTCTTGGAGCTCCAAGAAGCAGCACTCGATTTCTGGTCTTCATCAAGTTTGAATATAGGAGCGTTGCGAATCTGCACCGAGGTTGCCTGGCTGACCTATCTTCTTGCAGACCTTGGTTTTTCGGTTAGCTCCACACCGGTGATTTTCTGTGACAATTTGGGTGCGCTACGTCTCAGTGCCAATCCAGTTTTTCACTCGAGAATGAAGCATGTAGCTATTGACTATCACTTTATTCGTGAGCATGTTGAGCGAGGTCTTGTTCGTGTTGCTCGTGTTGCTGCTGCAGACCAGCTAGCTGATGTTCTGACCAAGCCCTTGCCGCGGTTATCTTTTTCTGCTCTTATTTCCAAGCTTGGACTTCGCTCGACTCCGTCCGCTTGAGGGAGCGTATTAGATGATAGTTTATATTATTTTTATATTTACGTTTCTAGCCTTGGTGGCTACCTATATAAGACTGTTGTACACACGTTATTTCGTTAATGACAATTCATTTGTTATTCACGTAAATCTATCACTTAATAAACAAGATTTGTGTAAAGAACCTTAATAAGTAAGAATTTGTTGAAATAGTATAAATAACCCGGAGCCCTATCAATAATGCCAATTAATATATATAAAAACGACGATCTATATTAGTAGCAAATTTCTTGTATCTATTATTAAATAATCACATTTCTTATTTGTCATTACATGTAGATCAACATGGCAAACATACCGGCTATGTCATTAGACTGGGAAGTGGGAAAGAGAGATCCACGTCAAATGTGGATTAGGTTATCCACTTAATTATCGTGGCATTATTGAATATGAGAGTCATTAGACACTCAAGCAAATTTTTACATTAATTCCCTTAATTTCTCTATGTTAAGGAATCGAGAGAAGACATATTGTGTGCTACCAAAACAATGGATATAAAGAATTATGCAAGAAATTGGCTCCACTATATATATTGAGTATAGTAAATGAATCTCAGGCTTAGTTAATCCTAGATGATGCAACTTATCATGCAAACTACTACTAGTCTACTACTACTTATTATTATTATTATTATTATTATTTTCGTGAAATGAGTTGGTTTCTAGGTTTGTTGATCAGTCCATGCTGTAGAGTTTGTGAGATGTATCAATGGGTGTAAGGACTGGTTTACTTTCCATGCATGAATCCATATTCTTTGAGACAACATTGTAATATCCCACGTTGACAAACCGCAAGAAATGGTAATAAAATTTTAGGATGAGGTATAATGAATTTGGTAACTCGAGTTATATCAATTTTAGGTCAAACGAGGATGACGGGACCAGACCCGCGGTTCCAGAACTATTAAGAGTTCAGAAACAGTGACAACAACAAGTCAACGGTCCACTGAAGATGAGGAGCAATAAGGATGGAATTGGAGAGATAAGGTTGTACAAATTTCAAATAAATTGGGATGTGTGTAGTGACAGTGCGAGCTAAGGGACATGAGTTCAAGATGAGGTGATCTCTATCTCAATCAAGTTTGAATAAAAGAATCAGTCAAATAAATGCGGATTCTTCCTCATCAATCAGACGTAAATGCAGACCATTCTCAATAAAGGGATTGCTCGGATTATTCTCAAGATCTTTCGAATTGATTAGCAAGATACTAGGGTTCACACAATCAGTCTATATAAATTGTAGAAGACACAAGTGTAATAATATAGTTTTTCTTCCAAAAAAAATTCGATCAAAAAAATTGCTTTCATACCTGTGTTCTTGCTGTGTTTGTTCTTCAAATTCTTCCATTTGCTTCCTGCATTACTCCCTTTTTCTCATGGTATCGAGCCAAAACCTTGAACAAACAAGCAAAAATCCAGAAACACAAACAGATCATACAGATAGGCGACCATAAGAATTGATTCGCTTTTCCTCCGCTAAGTCGATGTCAAGCTGTCGGCTTTGTGGATTTTCGGCCTCATTGAAATGAGCGACCCTAAGACTTGGCAGGGCCATTTCTATCGGGGCCATAGCTTCTGACCCGTAGGTTAAAGAGAAAGAGGTCTCCCCCGTAGTTGTCTTCCTCGATGTCCTAAGGGCCCACAAGGCTGCGGGTAAGTGGTCCGGCCATTTTCCTGCTTTTTCGTCCAGACTCTTTTTTAGCACGCTTAGAACCTGTTTGTTAGCGTTTTCGGCCTGCCCGTTGCCTTGTGGGTAGCATACTGATTCTTGCTAGTGCTTGACGTTGTGCTCTTTACAGAACTCGTTGAATTCCTCCCGGAACTGTGGCCCATGGTCGGACACTATTACCCGCGGCACTCCAAACCTGGTCCAGACCTGATCGGGCAGAAAGTAGATCACATTCTTGGTTTCAATTTTCGCCAAGGCCTTAGCCTCGATCCATTTGGTGAAGTAGTCCACGGCCACGACCACGTATTCACATCCAGAGCGGCCTCTCTTCAATGGTCCTATTAAATCGATAGCCCACATGTCGAACGGCCATGCCGTAACGACAATGCTTTGTTCAACTGATGGTAGTCTGGGGATGCCTGCGAACTTCTGACATTTGACGCATCTCTTGGCGTATATTCGAGCATCCTCTGCGAGTTTTGGCCAGTAATATCGGGCGAGTAAAACTTTCTGAGCGAGAGTGCGGCTAGCCGGGTGGCCGCCGCACATTCCCTCATGCAGTTCCGTGAGTACCCCTTGAACCTCTTCAGGTCGCACACACCGCGACAAGGGTTTTGAGAAAGAACGCCTGTATAACACGTTGTTCATGAGGGTGTAGCGGGCGGACCTCCTGATCATGGCCCTAGCCTCTTTAGGGTCGGACGGTTGAGCTCCTGATTCAATATACGCTTTTATTTCGTCGATCAAACACAGACTGGTGGGTTGGAAATCCATGACCTCGGCCCGGTTGACCGTTGGCCCCGATAGGTGCTCGACCATGATCACGGGGTTGCTCATTTCGTCGTCGTCCGTTAATTTCGATAACTAGTCTGCTCGGTGATTGTCTTCTAGAGGAATATTGGTGAGTTTACAATATTTAAATTCGCTCTCGAGCTTTTTGACGAGGTCAATGTACTTTTGGAGAACGTCGCAGTGGACCCCAAATGATCCGTTAACTTGATTTACTACCAGCTGTGAATCGCAGAATACTTCCACGTTTTCGACTTTCATGTCTTTAGCGAATTCCAACCCTGCTATGACAGCCACGTACTCCGCCTGATTGTTGGAAGCGGTGAAGTCAAATCTTAATGCTTTTTCGATTTCCTCCGAGGTGCCCGGTTCTAGCAAGATAATCCCGGTGCCGCAACCCTTGTGACTAGCGGCCCCATCGACATAGAGCTGCCAACAGTGACTAGGCTTTTGAGGCTCGGGTGGCGCGGCCGTACTTGTAACGGCGTTGGACGGAGAATCGGATTGTTCGTCCGGTTGCTCGTTGAAACTCGTTTCCACAATGAAGTCGGGCAACGCCTGGGCCTTGATGGCCTTCCGAGGCTCATATCGAATATCAAATTATGTGAGCTCAATGGCCCACCGCAGCAATCGCCCAGACAAATCCAGCTTGTGTAGGACTTGGCGCAACGGGGCGTCCGACAGTACAGTGATTGTATACGATGAAAAATAAGCCCTTAATTTGCGGGCAGCTATGACAACACAGTAGGCCAATTTTTCAATATTGAAATAGTGACTCTCAACGGGACTGAGAGACTTAGAGACATAATAAATGGGTTTTTGGAGGGTGCCGTCCTCCTTGACAAGTGCCGCGGCTTCAGCCCGGTCTGAGGCCGCGAGATACAAAAGAAAAGAATCCCCTAGGCTAGGACTGACCAATAGTGGAGGGTTGGACAGATATGCCTTTATAGATTTGAAGGCCTGCGAACATTCTTCTGTCCATGAAAAGGTCTTGCTTCCTTTGAGGATTTTGAAGAAAGGCAAACTTTTTTCGGTGGATTTGGAAATGAATCTTCCCAGAGCGATGATCCTGCCATTAAGTCTCTGCACCTCTTTGATCGTGGTCGGCTCGTTCATGTTCATTAGAGCCTCTATCTTCTCTGGGTTAGCCTCGATTTCCCTCTGGTTCACCATAAATCCAAGGAACTTTCCTGCCTGAACCCCGAACGTGCATTTGGCGGGGTTGAGTTTCATTGAATGTTTTCTTACGTTAGCAAAGGTTTCGCGAAGGTCCGCCAGATGCTCCCGATGGCTTGACTTCACGACTATGTCATCGATGTAGGCCTCCATGTTTTTGCCTATCTGCGAGGTGAAGACCCTATTGACCATCCTTTGATACGTGGATCCTGCATTCTTCAGGCCGAATGGCATCATCTCGTAGTGATAGAGTCCACCTGTAGCTCTGAAGGCAGTCATTTCTTTGTCTTCGTTGGCCATTTTTACTTGGTGATATCCAGAGTAGGCATCTAAGAAACTCAGCATCTCAAAACCTGCTATCCCATCTACCATCTTATCGATTCGAGGCAGTGGATAGGGATGCTTGGGGCAAGCCTTGTTTAGATCGGTGAAGTCCACGCACATTCGCCACTTTCGGTTGTGTTTTTTGACCATCACCACGTTAGCCAGCCAGGTCGGATATTGAAGCTCCTTGATTATACCCGCGGCTAACAGTTTGTCCACTTCGCCTTTGATGGCAATCTCTTTCTCTGCGGAGAATTGTCTTGCTCGCTGTTGGATCGGTCTGAAGTTGGGATCGACGCTCAGATAATGAAGCGCGACCTCAGGCTCCACACCTCTCATATCGGTCACCTCCCAAGAGAAAGCGTCCCTATTTTCTCTCAAGATCTCGATTAGATCCTCTCTCTCTTTTTCTGTGGTCTGCGATCCGATCTTTACATTCTGGTCGGGATATTCTTCATTTATGACTGCTTCGATCAACTCATCCTCGGCTATGAAATCTGGCTGGTCTCGCACTTGCAGTGTTTCAACCTCTACGGGATTTTCAACGATTTCTTTTACCGTGGCAACCTGGATGGTATTGGCGTGGAATTCTTCGATTCTTGGTTTTTTGGAATCGACCCTATTCTTGGTCATATAGTCGAGGAAAAATCCCGGTCGGCTCATGGCGACCCCAATATCATTTCCTACGTGAAATTTTACCCTTTGGTGCGGTATAGACGCCACCATCTGGAACTTTTTCATGGCTGGAATCCTCAAAATCATATTATAATAGGAGGGGAGATCGATGACCAAAAAGGTGATTATCTCTGTCCGGCAAGGCTCGTAATCGCCAAGGGTGATGCTCAGATCGATGGTGCCCTTAACCCTCACGGTGTCGTTGGTAAAACCCTCTAACATACCCAAATAAGGTTTCAATTTCGCTTCACCAAATCCGATTTGTTTGAGACACTCGAAGTAGATGATGTCGCGACCTGCCCCGGTGTCGACCATGACCCGGTTAACTCCGTGCAGCTCATTAACTCCGATCTTGAGGATGATTGGCCCTTCCATGACGCCCTCTATAGTTGTTAGTTCGCTCTTAGTGAACATGATTCCTTTCACTTTTTCTCCCAAGACTATCGGTTTCTTGAAACCTCACGTGTTGATCGAGTGTATCTGCGACTTCAGCTGATTGTTGCGGGGGAGGCTTCCGTGAATAACCTGGACCTCCCTTTGATAAGTGCGAGGCGTTCGCCCCTTACCGGCACCAGCATCACCATCGCGTTTATACTTGGCGGCAGGTCCCTATCTTATCAACCTTTCGATTTCCCTTCTTAGAGTAAAACATTCGTCAGTAATGTGTCCGTGATATCTGTGATAGTCACAGTATTTCGATTTATCGCGAGTGCTGCCGTCGCCTTTCATAGGCCTAGGTCTCTCAATTTGCTCATGAATTTCGAAAAGTATCTGGGATGGTTTCGTGTTGAGGGGGTGAAATCATTTTCATTTAATTTTTATGGAACCTTGGTTTCGCGATCTGTGTTCGCACTCTTACCACGCTCCTTCTTGTGATTGTCACCACGATCCTCTTTATAGGAGTTGGGCTCGGCTTTAGGTTTTGATTTTCCGGTGAGAGACGGTGCTTCGCTTACCCCCATCATTCTAGCCCTTTCTAGCATTTCCCTTAGGCCCGCTCTAGGGGGCCGCAGGTTAAACTCCGTCTTCATTGGACCCTTGGCAATTCTTGTGAGGAAGCAAGTTATGATTGCGTCGTCGGGAATATTCCTCGTTTGATCATAGATCTTGACGAACCGTTCGTAGTAGTCCTTTCCTAATTCATTTTCACCCATTCGGACCTCATAGAGATCCTCGATGGTTTTCTTTGGTCTACTTGCTGATTCAAATTCTCTAACAAAGTTTTCAGATAGATCCTCCCAACTTTCAATCGAACCACGAAGGAGCCCACGGACCCAGGAGGCGGCCCTATCTTGCATACTTCCGACTAGAGCGATACACCAGGCAGACTTGTTCTGGGTTGCTAGAGTGATGCGACCCTGGAAAGCTGTGAGCCAATCGTTTGGGCAAGTGTTTCCACTATAGTAGTTGTAGCTAGGGTAGCTGACCTTTTCTTTGTTGGTGGGAAAAGTTTCAACTATCTTCTTGGCGAGCATGTCGATCCTAGAGATAGGAGCTGGCTTTTTGGCGGGCCTCGACTTTTTGAGCTCAACGAGCTCTTTCTTCATTATCTCCATCTGTTCTGCAAGGATCGGATCGTGTCTCAGTGTAGGAAGGGGCGGACTGGCCGCTAACTCAATCCCGTGCTATGATATCAACCGGGCGTCCCTTTCATTTCTTCCTTCCTGCCTAGGTATCACCCCCCTTTCTGGGAGGCTAAATCGGCTTAGAACCCGACCCGTTTCTTTCTCAACCAGCCTTTTAAAAGTGGAGCCTCTTTCTCCACTTTTTCCTTGGAATTTTCACGGCTAGGTCGGGCAGGGGTTTGGATGATCTCTTGTTCTCCCCGGCGGCCTTTGCGACCTGAGGACTGGATGCTCTCCTCAACCTCTACCCTTTGACTTTGACGTTCTCTCTCTGGTGCCTTGTGGTTGGGCTCGCCCCTAGGTTGGATTGCCTCCCGGACTGGCAAAGGTTCTCGGCCTAGTGCCACTAGTCGGGAGTTGGTTAAGTACATTCTTTCGACATACTTGGCAAACTCTATCATTTCCGTGATCTCAGACTCTTCTTGCAATCCTGTTACTTTTTCTAGCGCGTCCCGGCTGCGTTGCGGCCTAGGTGTCCCAATGGCGTTCTTTTCTCTACGGGCCTCTTCCAGGGCCGCTTGGGCTTCTTTGGATTTTGATTTATGATTTATGATGTTTCGAGCATCGGCGGCGGCTAGGGCATCCCTTTACGGCCTACTTCCCCCAGCGGTGGGGCTGTCCATTGTCTCTCCAGCGCCCTCGGCGCGGCTTTGATTGATCGCGCCCCTTTTATCTGGGGTAGGGGGTATCAGCGTGCCCCTACTTCCTGCCATCGCTAGGCATGCGTGATAGTGAGCCTGAAAATGAGGTCGATTCACTGACTGTTACCTACTCTGACAACCTGCTCCTGGTTAGTGAACTACTCCGTCTGACAGGTTTAACTGCTCTACACAGTGTTTTCTGCCAAAGTGGTTTGGAGGGTTGTTAGTTTTTGTACTGCCCTCTGGGAGTTGGTGGGAGAATGTGCTCGGACAGTGGTAACTCGGGCGAGCTCTGGTCAGTCGTTACCAATTTCTAGGAAAAAGGTGATGATTCAAACGCAATCCTCCTAGAGACTAGTATAACCTTCGGTAGGAGAGGTATACATTGTCGGAATTTCTTTTGAAGGGGAGTGTTTCCTGGCGATATGACGAAAGCGCCAAAGCTTTTTTCTTCTGGTGAGAGATTTGAAGGAAGAGCACTACGAGAGATGATTTCTCTAATGCAAACTCGTGATAACGCTACCTCATCCGACATGATGCCATCTGGGTGATTTCTTCTTCGGGTGAGAACTCTGTTGGTTCTGGGCGGGCGATGAAGGTGACGATCAACCTCTCCGCCGTATTCAGGCTTTTCTGGGTGATTTCTTCATCGGAAGGTTGGAAGATTATGAATTTCCCGGTAACGGAGCCAACTGATAACGCTGAATATTATCACGGTGGCTTAGCAGTGGTCATGAAGATGGATATCTGGCTGTTTTTGATAGATTTGTGGTGGTGGTAGCCGGTGAGGCACAGCGGTGATGTGGTGGAACGAATGAATGCTAGAGAGAATTAACTTGACAAGAGTTTAGTCATTTTTGTCTATTTTTTGCATATATCTACCCTTATGAAATTACACAAGCCTTCTTTTTATAGGCAAGGGCAAGAGCTAGGGGCACGGGGTAAGGACAGATAAGCACAGTATACAATGATGTTAAGCGGACAATACAACTAGCGACATTGTTATAAGGTTGCTCGAGTCGCGATCTGCGAGCTCGCTTCCTCGCTATATCTCGACTTCCCCTTGGTCGCTCATTTCCCGGACTCGTGCCATCTGTTGATCTCTGACTTAGTATGCTGGTCGGCCCCCTAAGCGGCTAAGACCTTATAAGTTTGCACGCTCGTCACGAGGTTTCCATCCCGCGACCCTAACCAGATTGTTGCTGCCGACGATGTGGCCGCAGCCCAGCTCCGTCCTGGTGGCTAGATGGGCGGTTTCCGTTAACTCATAGGTGGCGGTGTATTTAGACACATCACTCATGTCTTTGAGGCCTTCGACATAAGTAAGATCAATCAGCATACACGTGACATTCATCGGGCCTCGTACAGAGTATTAAACGCCACCTCAGCATACAGGCCGACATAGGCTCAACTCAATTATGAGCTTATATATCAAAAGACTTCAGCACAAAGCATCTTCAGCATGGCGCTGGTCGACCTGACAACAATCAACCGACTCTGCGTAAGTTGTTCTTTGTCCCTTATAGCCGACATGACACAAGCCGTCCTATGTTCCTTATAGCCGGCATGTCGCAGGTTGCCTACGGTCTCTTATTGCCGATGTCATGCAGCTCACCTTGGTCATTTACATTTGATACACACCCTTAAAGTGAGCATTCCGGATATTACACAGACATTGCTCCACGACTGTAATTGCTGCAATAATGTCTCTGAGATATCTACTCTATTATAGCCTGAGTTATCGTTGCTCCATGACCGGGTACTTCCAAGAGACTAATACTCTTACATTGTGCTCACAGTCTTATAGAAATTCCTCTCAACAAATACTGACTTGAGCGTCAGAATTTACCTTCGGAGACAAGCTTCGGAACCCCTCACACTCGGTTTCTTTTGCAAGCCCATCACAAAACCTACTTGGATCATCTCTCAGAGATTCAGTTACCCTCATATATACTCAATCACAACCCGGATGATTTCCGACATCGTCATAATCGAAACATACCTTAAGGAGATGTAACATGGACAAACAAAAGAAAGCTTCATAAGAAACAATATGGAGAAGTAGAACTAAAGACAGTAGTCAAAAGGGCGATCAAAAAGTTCGAGGAATACATGGAAATGGACGTAAAAAGAAAGAAAATAATCATACATGTATGGGCCACTAATCTTATTAGGGATTAGATTAGCTGATTCATTAAGGCTCACATGTGTTTGTGGCATTGGGAACATCAGATAAGTCCTTTATAATCAAATAGGTCAACCCCTTTTCGTGTTTTTTTACAATAAGGAAATCCTATTTTGTTTTTATCCACCGGCATGTCTTTATAATGGCATGTTCAAATTATGTAAAGCATCTAGCAAAAGGAAATATAATATAACAGTACAAAAAGTTCTACAATGTACGTGGTCAAAAAGGTTCACAATTTATTTAGTTATTAAAGTTCTTTGAAATAAAGCCATTGATAAATATTTAACTTATCCATATAAGTAAAACAAATGTTAGGACACATTCTTCTTAGTCACGTTAAATATTCTTGAATATCTTCTCTCTTTTTATCTCCCATTTGAAAATATGTAAATTCACAATTCTACGAGGCAAATTTGCAAAACTAGTCATGCAACCAACTTGGTCTAATTAACGTTTTAATGCTGTTTTTGTACTGGTTGCAATTAAAAAATAAATAAATAAAATAAATAAACCATTTGAGAGAGTGATTTGTCTTTGATGTGATAAGTGATAATCTATTAATATTGGAAGCACCGATTGAAGTGCCGTGCTCAGTATGGGAAACTATGATGACTTGACACGCATCTGACATATGTTGATTGTTTAAATAATTTTCATTTACAATTTTAATATCCTACATGATATAACGACACCGTATTGAAACTTTGCGGCACTCCGTGCCAATGTATAGTAAGTGTTAGGTTGAAATTCAATTAAGTTGCTCATGAGCTACTTGTTGTGAAAGGGTTGTTTTAAGGGCAATTGTGGTATTGCATTGAAAAAATTCTCAACCTTAGGAAAATTGGACTGCGAGTAGATGTAAAGACATGTTTCATATTCAATGATAAAATGGTAATCTGACACTCGGCACATGTTCAACCGTGACGAATTATACATAAAAAGCGAAAGGAAATCAAAACTGACTGTGTAGAAATCAAAATAAATCAATAAATTCATAATTGATTAGACTCGGAACATAAAAGACGAAACGACATATACTAATTAGGTAGAAGTCCACTGTTGAGCCGTTGGGGGTGTTTTTGTCAGACCAAAACTTCATGTTTCAGGACTAATTACAACTCCAGTATCCACAGAAATGCATCCATAGAATTCCAGAACTCAAAATATAAGTACGATCTCCATTTCCACTACCAAAAGGGTTACAAGCCAAAACTATTCTACACACTGTAACAAATAAATGTCAACCATTGGGGGCACAATGTCTGTCAACATCAGAGCGCAACCCCAAAAGCAAAGTACTGAAACAAGAATGATAAGATAATTGTGGTCAATTACTGAATGAAAAGAGCATCCTATAAGCATTATCTTCAAGAGGCATAATAGTTAAAATCCTCTACAGGCTCCTCGTTCTTCTGAGGCTCGAATTTTTTTTTTTTTTTTGTGTGTGTATATATATATACTTGGGTCTGCCATATCTCATGGCTTCCTAGTTCATCTTCTTTTCATGCTCACCCAACGAAGACAAATTGCCGAATCGTAAAGTTAGTTGTCTTATCAACCCATTTACTCGCCAATGGAGAGATGATTTAATCCAAGACGCCTTCAATATGTTTGAAGAGGAATAAATTATGTCTATCCCGCTTCCTCTATAATCTAAGGAGGATAAGTTGACATGGCATCACACAAGTAGTGGGATTTATTCAGTTAAGATTAGATATCAGTTGGCTTATGAGCTCGAATTCCAAGAGGATATATACATCTATGGCTTCTTCATCATCTGCGTCACGCTCTAAAATTTGGTCTAGCATTTGGAAACTTAAAATAAAGCCGCTAATTATCCATTTTACTTGGAAGATTCCACATAATGTGTTACCTACGGCATCTACCCTTCGATCCAGAGGTATTGGCAGCGGGTTATGTCGGGTTTGTTTACAACGTGAAGAAACTATTTGGCATTATCTTTTTGAATGTCTTATTCTGCAATTTGTCTGGTGTACTCACCATCTAGCAGAGTTTTTCTTAAAATTGCGATTTGATCCAAGTTATTCACCTTTTATTTTGGAAGGCCAGAAATGGATATATTTTTCAAGGGGAGCAGGTGAGTATAATCTCAATCTCTATTCAGTCAGCCATTGAAGCAGACGAGTACAAACAAATCAAATTGAATCAATCAGGAAATAGCAAGGACCCAAACTATGATGTTGTTGGAAAAAATTAATACTTAGGAAAAGGACCGACAAAAACAATACTCCAAGGCAAGCAATTTGGGGTTCACACGAAAATCTCTCTCAACATACATGGAGTGTTTGATTCAAACAAATGAAACTTGTTTGTCAAACCCGAGAACACTCAAAAATTAGTCCCGTGATGCTTTCAAAAAATTAAAATTTTCATGTATGCATTGAGTCGTATTTATAGGACAAAAAGGTACTGGTCATATCCGTCTGGTGATGCATGCATTCGGATGAAGAGCTACACCACTTCACGTGATACATGAATTGATTGTATCACTTCACGATGCATGAATTCGATTCGCATCACTTCACGGGTTGATGTATCTCGAATCGCATCTGTAATTTGACGAGAAAACCCAATGAACTCAATCCAACCAAAAACCCAAACCGAACCAACCCGAAAACCCAAACCAATTGAAACCCAAATTTTTATGGTTGGGTTTTGACCCGAACCGAATGTTAGGTGTAGTGTCCGAAAGACAATTATTTAATTGTTTTAGGACAGAATTAATAATTCATCTTATTATATGCATGTATGCTTATAATTAAGACACTCTTGAAAACCCTAAGTACTGCGTTTATGTAATCACATAACTCGATTGTATGGCTATACACAAGAGGATTGAGTTAGTGAGATGTACTTAAAATTAACTTAGTCCATAGCGTTTATTAATCGAGTGCGGGACTCATGATTAATTTGCTAATAATCGCCTGAAACACTTTAGGTCACGACGATCTTATCCGGATTGTCGGTAATAAGAAGTACCTAGTGGGGCATTTATATATGATGATAATCATATAGAAATTTGGACCGATTTGATTTGAGTTCTCGATATAATTTCAGAATCGAAAGTCTTATCAAATCACAAGATGATCATATATGGATTAATCTTAATCCTAAGGTGATCACGAGGCATTTAACGCTAGACTAGGGTAGAGTTTGATGTGTTAGTAAGGATCACTTCAGAATGTGGTCCAACACTTCTCGTTGGCTCTATTCAGGATAAGTGAGTAGTCTGTCTTATCACGAATATGGAATCCATTCCTTTCCTCGGGAAGTAGACAGACGATTCCACTTATTTGTTAACCCTAGAAAGCGATCGATAGGCCCATTTCATATCATGTTAGTTATGAACTAATTGATCACTAGGGGTTAATGGTAAATAAGGATAATATGTTTCGAGAAGGGTTTACGGAGATATCCCGAATCGAAGTGAATGATCATGGAGGATTTATCCGTATGTAATGATTATATCGATGGGCGCTTATCAACTCATAGTTGAGTATAAGTTATCTATATTCGGCAGAGTTCGAGTTCGGGTTTATGGTGGTGTAATCCGGAATTTATAAATTGAATATTATTGTTCGGTCTGATGAATAATTTTATTTAATTTATTGTATCTCTCGAATATGGGTCCATTGGTCCCCGACGCGGCTCCTAACATAAAGCATATGTTTTCGTCGTTTCACTTCAATTATTATTAAATAGTTGGATTGGACTATTTAATTGATATGTGGATTAATTGTTTAGTTAGACTAGATAATTAAATACATTGAAAAGAAATTTTAACTGGACTTCTAACCAATGTGTCAAAAAAATGCGCATGGACCTTAATTAAATTAGAGGCGCATGTTGTTAATTAATTGTCAAGGAATTAGTTTTCTTGGATAATTATTTGACATGTGATTTATCTTTTATTTGTTAAATGATAATTCATGGAATATTAGATAATAATATTATTTATCCTAATTTGTTTGGGATAATGATTTTATTTATCTTTTATTTGGAATAAGGATTAATCTAATAATTATCTCTTAATTATTAAATCCTTGGAGGACAAGGATTACTCTCTTATATAAAGAGAGTTCTCCCAGGCCTTAAGCCTTAAGACAATACAAATTTTGAAATTTTGCATGGAAATAGCTTAGATTTTTCGGCTATTTTCCTTGGGTTCGAGTTTTAGAAAAACTTCGGGTTTTTCTAAGGTAGCATATCGAGGAGGTCCGTGATTAAACACCATCCACCTGGGTGGTGCTTGGAGACACACGTTGGAAGACTGTGGCTTCTCATCTAGCTTGGATCTAGGATTGAAGATTGTTCTTGGGGTTTATTCACCATAATCGGTGTAAGCAATCTAACCCCGTCAGAGGTTAGATCTATTTATTTTATGTATTTTGGTTGACTGGATCTAGATCTATACTATTCATTTACGTAATCGGGTGGATCTTGATCCTTCCGACGATATTACATCTAACTCCGAAAACATTTTGGGTTGGTTTGGTGTTTTTATTTTTATTCGGCTCGACCCAACCCAACCCGACTTGATATATATATATATATATATATATATATATATATATATATATATATATATTCCATCCAAAGTAAAAGGAGTTATCATATTGGTGCTATCACTTCATTTTCGGTTTCCGTCTATGATTCTTTGACCTTTCTTCGGAAAACAAAATATGTGTATGTTTTTTTTTTATGTATGACTATTGGTCTTTAATTATTATCTATATATATTGTTGGTTTGTTATATGTTGTTGGGCTCTTAATTATCAAATTTTAACGTTTCTTTCCTACAAAAGTGCTTTCTTAAATGATTATAGTTATGAACATATGGTATGAAACTCAAATTTTGATGTATGCATGTGTGTGGATTTTATAGCATAAAAGTTTTATGATAGATGCATGTTTTATGGATGAAAACCCGAAACCCAACCCGAACCACCCCATTGGGTTTTATAGTCGTTCGGTTTGGTTTGGGTTAGTTTTTTCTTGAACCAACCCGACCTATACTATGTAAAAACCCAACCCAAGTCAACCCAACCCAACCCATGCTCAGCCGATTCACAGCAATTCGCGGATTCATGTATCTAAATCGCATCAATTCGCAGATTCATGTATCTGAATCGCATCACTTCGCTCCCAGTTTTGTTACGGCAACTCGAATGCATATGATAACAAAATATGTAATTTATGAAAAATATCTCTCAGATGTTACATAGAATCCTCCTCTCCCCCCGAGCTTCGTTAAGTTTAATGTTGATGCAACGTTTAATGATTCTTCTACAAATGATTGGTGAGATTCTTCATGATAGCCATAGGCGAATAATCCAAGTTTTTCCAAGATGAAAATATGATGTTCTTGTTGTGGCTTAGCTATCCATCATGCTTTGACTTTCGCATTCACATTAGGCTTCTTTAATGTTATCATTCAAAGTAGCTATTTTACTCTACATCAACGCCTTCAAAATCACGTAATTCGTTTGGGAGTTCCTGCAACACAATGGATTTCAATTTACAATGCCAGCAGACCTATGAAGCAGAGGTACCATTATAATGTCTCGGATGCAAGATTACGGCAACATGTAAGACATTTCTTTGACTGCAAGTATTTTATATTGTAGTAAACTTAGTTCAGCTTTCATTTCCCTATCTTTTTTTTTTTTCTTTCTTTCTTGAAAGACAAGGTAATATAGCTGTCCATTTATTGATAAGAAATGCTTCAATCTTGTTGGATGTTTAAAAGGAGGGTTTTCTCCTCTCCTCGTTTATAGACAAGGTAATTTACCAACTCATTTTCTTGATAGGAGAGACTTCAATCGTGTTGGATGTCTAGAATGAAGTTATTCTCCTCCATCTTATTTATTCATGCTTGTATGATGAACTGTGATTTATTTTGAATAAAACACCTTTTACCCCTAAAAAGAATAAAATAATAAAATCAATATTCATTTCAAGACACAACCAAAGGATTAAAAAACCGCCGTCACCTTGTAACTACCCGTCGTCCACACATACCTTGTCACTCCATCCGCCTCCACCACCTCACACTCTGGCAGCACCCACCTGCCGCCACACATATTCTAGCACCACCCACCCACCCACTATCACAACAACCATGCACCACTCCCCACCACAACCCCGTCACAACCATCGTTAATCACTACACGTCATCATCACCCACCGTACTACATAGTCAATCATTTCATTCAGTCGCATGTCAAACAATGCAATTGATCTGTATCATTCCATTCCACTGCACGTTAAACACAAGAATGAAACCATTCCATTTCAATCAATCAAAATCATTTCATTATTACATCTCATTCATGTAATCCAAACGTGTCTTTAATGCTCCCATCTCTCTTTTATATCCCTATTGAAATTTTTTTTTGCTATGCAGTACATCTATACTGAACATCCCATGATGAAGAATACACAAGATTCTTCGGTAGTCATTATTGCATCAAACTGTAGGATTTAATTTGCACAAAACGACGAACATGTAATGTCTTTTTTCACACACGTTAGTCGTTCAATCGTATTGTACATATATAGAAACTTACCATAATTTCCCAATAGGCAAATAAGTCATTAAAGGGCTAGAGCTACAATGAGAAGCCAAACATCGTTGCATTCATGGATGATCAACATGAAAAGGGCTCGGGGTACACTGAAACAACCCCCGATAAATTGAAACGTTGATGGACTTGAGATCAACTATCTTACAGAATCTCCGCCCCACTTCTTCTTGCTCGTTGGTCCTGCATTGTCGGGAGCATCATGCCACACCAGCTCCATCTGAATTTGTCCAACAAAATCACTCAGTTTCAGATTGAGAAATTGAAAATAGGTAAGGTACAAATGGGCAATGAAACAGGAAATGTCCAAGGGAAAAAAGTAAATCACATATTATTTGATAAACTAAAAATCAAAATAATTTGCAGTTTACCTCGCCAACAACAACGGTATCACCATCTTTTACACCAAGTTTTTGGAGAGTTTTATTCACACCACATGCCTCCAGTACATGTTGAAACCTTCTCTCGAATCTAGGTACCTGTGGATATAACAGACGGATAAATAAAACCGCGGATCCAGGAATTTTTCCCAGTGGGGTCACGGATCTGTAAAACCACATTTTTATCCAAAAATTTGTTCCAGTGGGTCATTTGGAGCCTAAAACTACATTTTTAAACAAAACGACATTTTAACAACAAAACTACATCATTCTAATACTAAAAATTCTCCGGATCTCAGGTGGGGTCACGTGATCCCCTTGTCCTTCATAGATCCGCCCGAACAAGAGATGTCGTGACACGTGTCACCATATTTTTGACTGAATTTTTTTGTACCCTTAAATGTACTGAAATTGTACAGATTTTAGAAAGAAAATGGAACAAAAGTGTCAAGTATGGTGGGACCTATTAATCATGGTGAGTCTTGATCAATAATCTACATGGTCTACAAGTGTGATTAGTGTCACATTGTTGTAGCACAAGTAGTGGCGGTATCATTTTCCGAGCAATGAAATACTATCAAAATTGCTACCTCCATCCCTCCTCAATCTGTGTCCCTTTTTCAGATCTTCACACAGATTAAGAAAGTGGGTAAAGTTTAAAATACCCTTAACGAGTGAAATATGAGCTTTATAATGTTGTCATACCTCCAATTTGTCATCTGGACGAAACGTTGCAAACCCGATCCAGTAACATTCCATGTATTAGTAGTGTCGTCATGAGAGATCTCAAACTCGTTGATGGGAGCAGCTCGCTGCTTTTGCATCTTGGCAGCCATATAATCTAAATTTACAGGACTAGTCAAACCTGCAAAGGAAGGAGGAATGGTTGTGTATTTATTAACACAGCAAAACCACTTATGTATAAGAGCTCTTGCATTTTCCCAAATGTACAGACTCAAACACCGTATTTCTTCTCTATTTTAAGGAAAGTATACTTAGGCGAAAACGTATCATAATTTCTATTCGAATATATACATGTAAAGTTACACATCCCCCTAAGAACATGAAATTGTAGGTGAGATGGTAATATATCATAGATAAAAACAAGAATAGCCCATTGAATCAAGAATGTGCACATCGAATATCTGCCAAAAGGCAACCACAAATACACAAGTGCACACATAAGCATCATGTTCTTATGTTCTTTTAGGGCAGAAACTTTAAGTGGATATAAGATATTTATAAAGACAAAGGAATCATGCCCTTAACGTAACTGAATGAGCAGCACATAGTGTGAAATTTGCGAGAGAAATTGATTTGCTAACCTTCTTTACTGGCCTCCTTTAATTTCTGAACATATCTATGAGCAGCACATATGACTTCATGTGTACCCTCCCCTTTCACTGCACTCATACTAAAGACATCGATCCCACGAGCAGAAAGCTTCTCTTTAAATGAAATCCAATTCTCGTTTGCCTCTGGAAGGTCCATTTTGTTATATGCTACTAGATAATCCTTTTCAGCGATTTCAGGGCTAAACATTTCCAGCTCAAGGCGAACTGCATCAAATTCGTATTCAGGTTGTTGGGATGAGCCATCGACCACGTGCACCTATGAGAAGTACGACTTGTTTAAGCTGAAAACAGTAATAGCAAAGCATTAAAAGTTCACATGTATACTACAGAGCTAGGTAGCAGTGAATAGACACAATAAAAAGAGAAGAACTCACCAGTTAGATATTGTTAAAGTCGGTTGTGTTTAATATGTAATCACCTACTTTCCCAACAACTTTTGGGAGAGATGGTAATTTACATATCAAGCACAATCAACAAAAACAGATAGGGAATAGTTTTGATTTCTCCAAGTTATTTTCCGAATTAGGCCAACAACTAGATTTGTGAAGGTGAAAAAAAAGTGTTTTAGTGTACTTCAACAGTCAGGATGAATGAGACACTAATGAACAGGCATTTATTCAACAAAGAATCGATATTTCACGATCAGGGGTTTAATATGTTGAATTATCATCTCTCTAAAAAGCTTAAATTCTTAGGAATGTATTTAGTTTAAACATTTACCAACTTCAAAATGGCCCCTTATATGCGGGTCTAGTAATAAAAGCATGGTCAACAAAGAACACGAACACATGTAAAGGGCTGGGCAAACTTTATACACAAAGCCAAACAAATAGGCACAACACGTAAAACAATACAGATAGGGAGACAATGTTGGCTAGAATTGAATCCATGACCTCCCACTCTGATGGCATGTAGAATTACCATGTAGTAAACAGTGGGAGGAATTTAACATATTAATAAAGGAAAAAAGCAATGAAGTGCACTGTCAATCAGTAAATGTGGAGGAACCAGTACGATGTGAAATAGGGACCCTCTATAGACATCTTCGAAGTGCTACCCTTAGTCGCATGAATTGAAGCTATGATAGAAACTACCATTTCAAAAAAGAGATGAATGAAAATCTAAAAAGCTGCACAATGGAAATCTGGAACAGCTGTTAGTGCATGTAAAGTTTTGAAACTTAAGACACGAAAATCCTTATGAATTCTAATTAAGCAGCAGTAATCAAGATGTGTACCAAAACTGAGCACCGTTCTGTGTGACGAAGAAACTCATGGCCTAATCCAAAACCTCGATGTGCTCCTTCCAGCAGCCCAGGCAAGTCAGCTACTACCATTGTAGCATCATAATCAAATGAAACAACGCCAAGATTCGGAAGTAAAGTTGTGAAGGGGTAATTTGCAATTTCTGGTTGAGCAGCACTAATAACACTGAGAAATGTGCTTTTCCCTGCATTTGGAGCTCCTACAATCCCAACATCTGCAACCAACTTGAGCTCCAACTCCAACCACCTAACCAAAAACACCATCACTTATATGTCCATCGAACCTATTGTTTACCCTATTTTGGGATATATTCACCAACTCGTTTCACAGATGCAAAAAAGCAGTCAATACTAGCCTCATCACATGTTCATGAAAAGTTAATATTGATGTTGCACAAGCACAAAACTTCGTTTATTTGCAATCATTCACACCCTCCATTCAGCCCAAACGGAATCCATGTGCTTTTGGTCAATACCATTCTATATCACATGTACATGAAAACTCAATATTGATGTTGCAAAAGAAAAAAGATTATGTTTATTTGCAATCATTCACACCTCCATTCAACCCCAAATGGAATCCATGCGGTTTCAGTATTTCCAATTATTGTCATACTAAAGTTTCATTTATTAGTGTTAAATTTAGATGTTTAGGAAAAACTGATGATTCAAGGACTGCAATATAATACTACCTCCGTCCCACAAAAGTGTCCATAACGGAAAAATGAATTGTCCCATAAAAGTGTCCATTTAAATTTTCAATACATCATTAAATACATTTTTTCCAATCATACCCATATTTTAACATTTAATTTTCCATAATCCTTTCATATTCCAAAACAAGCATTTATGATTAGTTAAGGGTATATTTGTCTATTTATTCTTAAAATACAACACATTAATTATTTCCTTATCTCTCAAGTGTCCCACAAAAGTGGACACTTTTTTGTGGGACGGAGGTAGTACAATGATTCAATTTCCACCAAGGAAATTTTAGTTATCTCCCAAAAACACAAACATTTCTCTACTTGAGGCATAAGCTTTGATTGCTATAGCAACTACAGTCTTCAGGTCTATCTGCATATCAATCAAGAAGTGACCCTAAACGATCCCATTCACCTTGTTTTCACTTAAAGGGACACTTATTTCTTCTTTGAACAAGGTGCTTTCAAATACAACAATTTAAATTCATCATGACATAGAAAATGCTATAGCATCCATAGCACTACTGGGCAGGTTGAGTGTACCAGAATTTAGATCAACTTATATTCACTTAAGCAAAATATCATTCAAGGAAAGAAAAATATTGGTCAAAGCATAATTGCACTTTGCACATGAGAATTCATGTCTCAAAAGTGAAAAGGACTCACATTTCCATACCTTCTTCTCCATTCTCAGCAATTTTGGGAGCCTTGTTTATTCCACTCTTAAAAGCAGCATTGCCTCTCCCACCTCTTCCTCCAGGCAATAACAAAGCCCTTTGCCCTGGATGTAACAACTCCATAAGAACACCCCAGAACCTTCATCTTCTTCAACAGATTCCTAATAACAGTACCTGGTGGAACTTTTACAACCACATCATGGCCTTTTGCTCCATTTTTCTCACTACCTTGTCCATGTCCACCCCTCCCTGCCCTGAAATGAATACTCTTCCGAAATGGCAACAACGAATTCATTGTTTCATTCACTTCAACATATACATTCCCTCCTCTACCTCCACTACCACCAGAGGGACCGCCGAGGGGAACAAATTTCTCTCTTCTAAATGCTACCACTCCATTTCCTCCATCACCTGCTTTTACATATATTTTCGCCCTATCAAAACACCTCATCACTGCAGGCACCCCTTTCTCTTTCTCTCTAACTCCCTCCATTTCAAGCACATCGTTTTCTTCAAACTCGCCATCATCCTCATCATTTCCTGTGACGCTAAAATCCACAATTTCGTCTACCCCATCATCAAAATCAACATCGGTTTCGTAATCTGAATCAGAACCCACTTCGTAAAGCTCGAATTTTTCACTAACATCATCGTCTTCAGCCTGAAATTCGTATCCATTTCCAACATTTTTATCGCCGTTTGGTGCGTTTATAGGAGAGGACTCAGATAATTTGACTTCCCTGATGGAAGATCCTGAAATGTGCATGTAAAAATCATCTCTAGGAGGCAAGCAGGTATACGTGGTGGCTTCTCCACCACCAGAAGATCCTATAACAGGTTTTTCAAGCTTCAGCTTGCTGCTTCGAGCAGAGGATTTCTTTGGTTTAGTAGAAAGATGCCTTTTCAGGGGTGGATTTGCTTCTGCAATGCAATGAAGTTAGGTGTGAAGCACAGCGGAGTCCTGCTCTGTAAAGCAGCCAAAACCATTTCCGATAAGGTGGTGGACAATCACCGATAACAAAGAAGTCGAAGTAGGATAAAAGCAGCCCCACTCGAGTAAGAAAAATTTCTGTGAGTTCTTATTTTTTATATATTAGCAAAATACACGTGCGTTGCACGTGTTGGTTAAATTGATATATTTAAATGAAATTTAACGTTCATACATGTATCGTAAATTGATATATCATTGTTAATTCGTGTAAACATAAAATAATAGTATAATGAATATAATGAATAATGATAACATTGTATGAGTTGATGGTTCCAATTGTGGAATAAACATCAATACAAAAAGAATCTAAACAACATAACGTTATAAATATGTCTATTGTTAAAACATAATATAAACAAGTTGAAGCATATATGAATGGATACTGAAAAAATCTTTGGACATGTATTAGTGTTGGATTCAAAGACAATCGCAGACCTCCTACCATTTGTTCTTCGTAAACTGTCATAAAACATTCAGGAAGTTTGATTAACCCTCTCATCAGATGACAAGAGGTGAGGACCAAATATTTCCAGGTTGATATTAAAAGTCCGGAAAATCTCCTCCATGGCAGCGTCGGTAAGGGAGGATCGAATATCCATCACACCAGGAAGTACTACCATAGTCTTAGATGAGTTTGTATCTTTCTTTTGAGCGGGTTAAGGATTTTCAGACGGACTCAAAACATCTGTGTTAGAAAAAGTGACTTGACCTCTCAGCAGGGTAAGTCAACTGAGCAATGTCAGCAGGGTATGCCAGCAGGGGCAATACCAGCAGGGTAATGTCAGCAAGGCAAGGCCAGCAGGGCAATATCACCAGGGTAAATGTCAGCAGGTTACATATGGTGGAGTCAGCAGAGTTCACATATGGGGTACTTTAGTCAATCAGCTAGTATTTAGTTATGGCGGCTAGGTCTAGGGTTTGGTGACTATAAATACTCATATGTTGTAACCTAGAATATTTGCAGTGGCGTCAGGAGCAATTGCTGATGTAATTGCAGAATCTGTAAAATCTCCAGTGATAATATAATCTCCTCGTTTCTGCCCGTGGACTAGTCGGCATATTGCCGGAAACCACGTTAATGTTAGATGTAATATCGTCGGATCAATCATAGATTGACCCGATTACGCAGCGGAATGCATCAGATCTAGATCTAAACGAAACAAAAAACATAAATTTAAGATCTAAATCTACAAGGGGGTTTAGGAGCCTACCTTTTTATGGTGCTTAACTCCAAGATCAAAAGGCTCCTTGAACACGTGATTGAAGCGACCACCGTCTTCCAACGTGTGTCTCCCAAAGCCAACACCAAGTGGATGGTGTTTCCCGCCGCGGACCTCGCTTGATATGCTACCGGAATAATCCCAAGATTATTCCAACTCAAACCAAAAGAAAGATGGCCGAAAATTCTAAGCCACTTTCTTGTGTGTATGGCGTGAATTTTAATGTGTCAAAAGGCTTGAGAAACTATCTTTATATAGGAGAGTAAAACTTAAGCTCAGTTAAATAATTAAGAGATAATTATTACATTAATCATTTTCCCAAATAAAAGATAAATAAAATAATTATCCCAAACAAATTAGGATAAATCATATTATTATCTAATATTCCATGAATTATCATTTAACAAATAAAAGATAAATCACGTATTAAATAATTATCAAAGAAAACTAATTTCTTAATAATTAAATAATAAATCACAATATGCATGCATGCGCACCTTTCTCTCAAAATAAGGTCACGCACCTTTTTCTATATTTGACCAAAAATTAGGTCAACGCACCAATTAAATGCGTTCACGAAAAATGTATTTTAGTGTATTTAATTATTTAGTCAACTAAACAATTAATCCACATATCAAATTAAATAGTCCAATCCAACTATTTAATTATAATTGAGAATGCAACGACGAGAAATCCAATTATGCTATATTATGAGCCACGTCGAGGCCAATGGGCCCGTATTCGATGAATTCTACATAAATTAGATAAAATTATTAAATCGACGAAATAATTTTATCCAACCTATTAATTCGGGATTACACCACCATAAACCCGAAATTGAACTCTATCGAATATAGATAACTTACACTCAATTTATGAATCGAAATCGTCCCATTTGATATAATCATTACATACGGATAAATCCTCCATGATTTATTCACTTCGATTCGGGATATTTCCGTAAACCCTTCTCGAAACATATTATCCTTATTTAACATTAACCTCTGGTGATCAATTAGTTCATAACCAATATAATATGAACCGGGCCCATCGATCGGTTTAGGGGTTAACAAATAAGTGAATCTGTCTATCTACTTCCCGAGGAAGGAATGGATTCCATATCATGATAACACGAGACCACTCACTCATTCTAGAATAGAGCCAGAGAAGTGTTGGACCACATCTTTGCGAAGTGATCCTTACTAACACATCAAACTCTACCCTAGTCTAAGCGGTTATGCATGATCACCTCGAGATTGAGATTAATCCATATATGATCATCTTGTGATTCGATAAGACTTCTCGAATACGGAATTATATCGAGAATTCAAATCAAATCGGTCCACCACATAGGATTATCATCATATATAAATGCCCCACTTAGGTACCTATTACCGGCTGATTCGGATAAGGCTCACACACCGTAAAGTGTTAGGGCGCATTATTAGCAAATTAATCTAGAGACCCGTACTCCGATTAATAAACGCTACGGACTAAGTTAATTTTAAGTATATTTCACAAACTCAATCCTCGTGTGTATAGCCATACACCGAGTTGTGATTACATAATCAATATACTTAGGGTTTTACGTAGTGTATACATATTGGCAATAAATGCGAATAAATAAGATGAAATAAATTACATCATTTATTTAAATAAAACAATTACAAATTGTCTTTCGGGCATAAAACCTAACAATCTCCCACTTGCACGAAAGGCAAGTGGATTAATTGTTTTAGAGCACACCCTATATCTATATTACAAACAATACAACTCCCACTTGCTCTAAAGCAAATAAGTCATGTCCACTAATACCAATAGTTTCCAAATGCCGGTTGAAAACTTCTAACGGCAATGTCTTGTGAATGGATCGGCGGGGTTGTCGAGAGGCGATTTTCTTGGCGGAAATGTCACCTCTTTGGACTATCTCTCCGATTAAATGGTACTTTCGCTCGATATGCTTTGACTTGCGGTGACTACGGGGTTCCTTCGAATTTGATACTGACCCATTGTTGTCACAATAGAGTGATCGGATCGTTGTGATTTGAAGAGACCCCAAACCACTCGGGAACTTTCTCGAGCCAAATCGCTTCCTTAGTTTGCCTCGAGGCGCTATGTATTCAGCTTCCATAGTAGAATCACCCGTCTTTGGATTGCTTGACGCTTCTCAAAAGATCGCACCACCACCAATGGTAAACACCGAGCTGAGGTAGATTTGAAATCATCTCTGTCATTGGAAGTCGAGTTAGTGTACCACTGTACATCCAGGTTTGCACCGAATATACCAAAGATATAACTCCTAGTCCTCTTCAAGTACTTTAAGAGGTTCTTTACTACAATCCAATGCTCATTGCCTGGATTCGATATAACGGCCCGACTAGTCCAACGCCATAACGGATGTCGGTCTAGTGCACGGCATATAGCGTACATTAGACTACCTACGACCAAGCATAAGGCACTCTTTGCATAGCCTCTGTTTCCTCGAGTCTCGAGGACTCGAGTCTTAGAGATGGGCGCCGTGACGGGTTGGTAGGTAACCCTTCTCTTTGCGTCCGTCATGCTATATCTAGCCATCACCTTATCAATGTAAGTGGCTTGTGAAAGAGCTAACATCTTGTTCTTACGATCCCGTATTAATTGGATCCCGAGAGAACATAATTCGCCTCTCCCAAATCTTTCATTTGGAATTGGTGCCAACCAAATTTTAACGTCCGACAACATCCCTTATCGTTTCCAATCGAGGAGAATGTCATCTACGTACAACACTAGGAGAGCGCAACCTTATCCTTGACGACTTTCTTGTATACACAAGGTTCATCAGGATTTTGTTCGAAATCATATGACTTAATGGTGTCATTAAAAAATCTATGATTCCAAGACCGAGATGCTTGTTTCAACCCATAAATGGATCTCGAAGAACTTGCACACTTTGTGCTCTTGGCCTTCCTCGATGTATCCTTCGGTTCTTTGCATATAGATTTCCTCGTCGAGAAAGCCGTTAAGAAACGCTGTCTTGACATCCATTTGCCAGATTTCATAATCTAGGCATGCAGCAATAGAAAGGAGGATCCGGATGGATTTAAGCATGGCCACAGGGGAGAAGGTCTCTTCGTAGTCTATACCCTCTCTCTGTTTGTAGCCCTTAGCTACAAGCCGTGCTTTAAAGGTTTGCACCTTACCATCAACTCCTCGCTTCCTCTTGTAGAGCCACTTGCTCCCTATGGGTTTTACCCGCCGGGGCAATCTACAAGTTTCGAGGCGAGTTAGAGTACATAGACTCTATCTCTTGATTCATCGCGTCAACCCATAGATCCTTGTCACGATCCTCCATGGCCTTGCGAAAGGACACTGGATCATCTTTCACACCATCAGAGACGGCTACGTTCGCCTCTGATTGTCCATACCGATTTGGTGGCCGAACCACTCTCTCAGTACGTCTGGGTGGATTAGGATTAGGGGTGAATGTTGCATTCGTAGTGTTGCCTACAATGACACTAGGTGGCACTTGTGGTCTGACCTCGTCAGAAAGTAACTCCTCAAGTACGACTTTACTTCGAGGCTTGAAGTCTGTCATATACTGATCCTCCAAAAACGTGGCGTTAGTGGAAACTATTACCTTGTTATCTTTCGGATCGTAAAACAGACCTCCACGTGTTCCCTTGGGGTAACCAACAAACAGACATACCTTCGTACGCTTTTGTAGTTTATTAGTCTTGTCTACCGGCACATATGCGGGGCATCCCCAAATGCGAAGTGATTTAGGCCTTCCGGCCGTCCCTCCACATTTCATAAGGTGTCTTTGTGATGACCTTTGACGGTACTACATTCGGTATGTATACGGCGCTTCTAGAGCATATCCCCAAAAGGATATCGGTAGCGGCGTAGCTCATCATTGATCGACCATGTCAATCAATGTTCTATTTCTCCTTTCGGCAACTCCATTTCTTTGAGGTGTCTAAGCGCGAGCGTTGAGAGCAGATCCCATGTTCAAGTAGGTAGTCGATGAACTCGATGATCTAAGTACTCTCCTCCGCGATCAGGCGAAGGCATTTCAAGGACTTGCCTAAGCGCGCTTCGACTTAGCTTGAAATTCCTTAAACTTACCAAAAGCCTCGGATTTTCAATGCGTGAGATAAACATATCCGAACCTCGTAGTAGTCGTCGATGAAAGTAACAAAATACTCGAATCCGCCTCACAGCTTGCACATTCATCGGACCACAAAGGTGCGAATGTACTAACTCTAGAGGTTCTTTGGCCCTATTCCTTTTGACGAGAAAGGGCGCTTAGTCATTTTTCCCTCCAGGCAAGATTCGCAGCGAGGCAGACAACGAGTCAACAGATAACTCTTTTAAGGAATCACCCTTAGCGATCGTTTGATTCTTTCCAAGGAAATGTGACCTAGCCTAAGGTGCCAAAGATATGTACTATCTTCTTTATGAGAAATTTTACGCTTTTTAGCATTTTTTTGATGTGCTACTTTAAACATTTCGGTATTTAACGAGGAGCTTGCGTGGGTTTAATGAAATACAATCCGTTTTCTAACACATAGTACACAAAGTAAAACCATTCTTTGAAATAGTAAACTCATTATTCATAAAAGCAACAGAGTACAAGCGATCTTTCAAAGCGAATCTGAAAATTAAATTTCTATGAAAATTGAATGAAATAAACATTGTCTAAATGTAAAACTTTATTCCCAAAATGTAAAACCACGACTCCCATTGCTTTTCTTTGAAACTAACGCCCCGGTGCCGACTCTCATAACTTGAGCTCCTTCCTCTAGCTCCTCAAACGAACTAAGGATCTGTAAAGAAGAACATACATGGTTAGTAGCTCCAGTATCCAGTATCCAATTTGATACATCTTTAGCTACATTAAAAGATTCCAAGACAAGTAATTCAGGATTACCTTTCTTATCTTTCCCATTGCTAGCCTTAACCTTCTCATCCTTTACATCTTTGAGATATACGGGGCAATGACGACGCCAATGCCCTATCTCATTGCAGTAATGACACTTGCCCTTGGGCTTGGATGGTGTATTCGGCTTAGCCTTCTTCTTCATAGGTTTAGGCGCCGGCGCAGTTTGTTTCTTATTCTTTTGTTTACCCTGCTGGTTTGACTTAGACGCCTTGGCTACGACCACATTGGCCTCAGCCTTCTTTTCCTGGTCTAGGGTTTTATCTTTCGTAGAAAGACCCTCATAGACTTAAAGTTCGTTGATCAACTCTGTCATGGAAAGGTGAGCCTTAGACATGACGTGGCGGGTCCTGAGCGTCGGGAAATCAGATGTCAGAGATTCGAGAATCACTGACACTTGGGTAGCATCGTCTATAATCGCACCATGAGTTGCTACATCGGTAAAGTAACTAATCATGTTCATCACATGACCAGTAACCGACTGACCCCGCCTCATCTTGGCATTGTGACAAATTTCGTCCTCCTGGCCTCGTGTCTTGCTTGATCAGACGGTTTGCCAAACATGGTGGTTAAATGCTGCAAGATTTCTCGTGCAGTATTAAAACCCTCAATTTTGCTCCGAATGACATCCGACACTGAGGCTAAGAAGATGCCTCTTGCCTTATTATTCGCCTCTTGCCATTTTTTATGTTGGTCGCAAATGCGTTTAGGCGGATTTTGAGGGGAAGAACAGGGGCAATCCTCGATCAAAACAAACTGTGCATTCTCAAATCACGAGCACCACGTTTACGTTACTTTTCCACTTAGTAAAATTGTCGCCATTAAGCTTATCATTCAGTAAAGTTTGAATTTGCGAAGACATGTTGCTGTAAATAAAATGACAGAAACTTAATCAAATATACACTACTATATATTGTTTTAGGAATAATAAACTACAAGAAGTCTATCCTACCTTCCAAGGATTTAACCTCGTATAGTACTGTCCGAGAGGGTCGATATCAGTATTATGACGGTTAAACTGAGACAATGTCTCTCAATGATTAAGCTTCGAGAATCGAACATCTCACGGGAATCAGACATCCCGGACATTTATTCATTGATTACCTTCCTTTTTCTAGCCTAGATATTTGAAAATATCCACAAAGAGTGTGACCTACCATATCGGATCTCGAGTCGCCCGAGTATGCCTACGGCGGTCGTGTCGTTGACCGGCGAGTACCCGATATCCTATCCTTTCGAGAGACCAAGCCTTGAATTTTGATAGCGGTGAACACCATCCGAAGGGGCGAAATCAAAGCGGCACGAGGTGTCACCATTCTCTCACGTGCTTGCATCTATAGTAGAGGCCGTGGGGTTGGTGTCGCCTTCCCGCTCCCACTCAATATTTTGAAAAAGTGGTGGGTTTACTAATTACGGTTTTGGCCTTGACAATAAGAAACAATAAATCAAAGTACTCCGAATAGGTTGGTTATGTAGGCAAGCCTCACGCCGTCTTATTCGTTGGAACATATGTGACGATTCGAGGCCAATCCGGCGAGAGCGTTTCCGTTTAGCCCGAAGGCTTATCGGCTATGCTAAGTCTATCGAATCGCTTATCGGAGTCGATTCACCAAGACCTTCACGGTGCTAGGATTTTGTGATAAAAGTTACGTTCTTTGGCGAGATCAAGATGTGCAGGTTAAGCGTAGAGAATGGTAAATTCACGAGGAAGGAACAATTTCAATCTGTGGCAAATCAAGATCGTGCTATGTTGAAGAAACTAGGGCTCTGGGATCCATTGACAAAATCGGTGGATGCGAGAAAGCGTTGAGATGGCCAATCTGGAGGAGAAAGCTCATTCAATGATTTTGTTGTGCTTGTCTGATGATGTTATCACTGAAGTTGTTGAAGATGATTCAGCAGTAGGGTTGTGGCTAAAGCTTGAGAGTCTGTATATGACAAAGTCGTTGACCAACAAGTTGCTGATGAAGCAACGTCTGTTCAGTTTAAAGATGCATGAAGGGATGCCTCTCAGAGATCATCTGGAAAAGTTGAACACAATATTGCATGATTTAAGGAGTATTGGTGTTAAGATGATGATGCAGCTCTAATTTTGTTGGTATCATTGCCAGTATCATATGAGAATTTTGTGCAATCTTTTATTGTTGGGAGAGACACAGTGTCATTGGAGGATGTGAGGGCATCTCTCCATAATCAAGAGCTAAGGCATAATGTAGTTGGCACATGTACAGACAATCGGGCTATTGGTTTAGTTGCTAGTAGCAGTTGCAAAGAGAATGCAAATCTAGTGTGAATCTGAATCTGGGGTGTTGACAAGCAGGTGGAGCTTCAGGTCCATACTCAGCTGAGTTTGCAGAACTCTGCTGAGAATAGTCAACACTAATCTGGCACTTGATTGTGCATTTGAACCTGAAGAATCAAGAGCTGAATCTGGTGGAACCAAAATCTGGGGGTCTGCTGATCTAGTACCAGCTGAGTGAAGGTCAGCTGAGTAGAGTGGAATGTTCAAGTCTAGGAAGTCTGCTGATTCCATCTGTCAGCAGAGTGGCATCTGCTGAATCTATTGAACATGTCTGTGTTGGTTCTGATTCGTGTTGCGGAAGTCTCGTGAGTAAAGTCTCGCTTAGCATCCGGTGAACATGTCTGAGGTGGAGTTCTCATATGGAGTTAAGTCTAATCTGGAGGAGTCTAACCTAAATTCTGTTTTGATCACATTTGGTCAGCTTAGAATCTGAATCTAAAATCTGTTCGGTCGAAGTTGAATCTGAAGAACTCAGCTGAGTGTCCTTAGCTGAGGTGATTACATCTGAATCTGGTAATCATATCTTGTCTGGTGATCAAGTCTGAATCTGTTGATCAAATTTGTTCTCAACTCAATCAAATCTGAATCTGTTAACAGCAGAGGATCTCATCTGAATCTGGGAGGTTCTCATCTGAAGTTGGTTTCTCATATGGAGTTAACTCTCATCCTGGGAATCACACATGTGAAGTCGTTAAGTCTGAAGAAAAGGAGGAATGCAGTGCAGTACATCCGGCATTGACGAATGCATCTAGTCTGATACATGCGGTTATATACATATGTTTGAGCGAGTTCAAGTCAATGTGGAGATTGTTAGAAAAAGTGACTTGACCTCTCGGCGAGGTAAGTCAAGCGAGCAAGTCACCGAGCAATGTCGACAAGGTATGCCAAGGGGGAAATACCAAAGAGTGTAATGTCGTGAGGGCAATATTGTTAGGAAATCACTAGTCTATTTTCTTTTCAGATTGTTATCTTTAATTTCGTCTCAATTAAACTACTCATTGCAGACAAAGAGAATTAATAAAAATAAGATTAATTTCAATAGGTCACATGCACGCTTGGATTGAAGATCTTAATAACAAGTTTCTTTTACACATAGCATTTTTCCTTTATAAGAATGTTTCAACCGCAAATGAGATCGATCTAACGAATAACACAACGTATTTTTTACATTATTAATCATGTATGTTCTATGTCAATTAATATATTGATGATAGAGGTTATATCATTGGTCGTGTCAATTATGTTATGGTCGTAACATTGCCATAAATTTAATCAAAAAAAAAAAAAAAAAAAAAAAAAAAAAAACATTGCCATAAATTTATTTCATTTGACAAGTTTGGTTTGTTTTTTTTTTTATCTAATTACAAGAAAGATTAATGATTTATTCACGTTGCTTAGTAGTAGTTTGTTAAAATCGAAGATCAAATCGAAGTGTGAAATCAAAGTCTTAATTCGAATAAATTAAGAATCGAATATTTTAAGTCTTTGAAATTGATTAGATTGTTTGGTAGCAACACTTATTATATCTCAAATTAGAATTTGTTTCGTGAGTGTGTATGTGGGTGTGGGTGTTTGGAGGGTGGGTGTAGGGTGGGTGGGGGTGTTGGTGTGGAGTAATGGGGTGTAGGGTGGGGTGTGGGTGTGGGTTTGTAGGGGTGGGTTGTGTGGGCATGGGTGTATGGTGTGGGGGTGGGTATGGGTGGGTGTGGGTGTGGGTATGGGTGTGGGGTGGTGGGTGTGGGTGTGGGTGTGGTGGGTGTGGGTGTGGTGGGTGTAGGGTGGGTGGGAGTGAGGGTGTTGAAGTGGGGGTGTGAGGCTGTAGGTGGGTGTGGTTTGGTCGGGTGTAGGTGGGTATGAGGGTGTGGGGGTGGGTATGGGTGGGTGAGGGTGT
The DNA here is from genome assembly GCA_026214975.1 of Gentiana macrophylla. Lineage (NCBI taxonomy): Eukaryota > Viridiplantae > Streptophyta > Magnoliopsida > Gentianales > Gentianaceae > Gentiana > Gentiana macrophylla. Next base: position 82,029,448 of record CM047817.1, on the reverse strand, counting down.
GGGCGGGTGTGTGGTGTGTAGGGGTATGGGTCGTGTGGGTGTGTGGGTGGGGGTGGGGGTATGGGTGGGGTAGGGGTGGGTGGGGTTGGGGGTAAGGTGAGGGTGGGGTGTAGGTGTGAGGTAGGTATGGGTGTGGGGTGTACCCCTACCTATCGTAGATTTATTGAAAAAATTCAGTATTAAGTAGTTCCTCAACCACTTAAAATTTTCCATAATTTTTCACTAGAAGTTCAGAAGATCTTAATTAATTAAGAGGTGTTAAAAAATATTATCAAACAACACTTATTTTAATAATCACTTATTCTTTTAAGAATAAGTGTTAAAGTGGTGTAAACAAACAGGCCTTTAGTTTCATTAAAAAATAGTCCGCATGTCTGGCGTTGATAAGTTTTCTTTCACGTTAAAATGAAAGTTTTATAATTACTATACAAATTCCATGTGATTTGCAAGCGTTGAGTTTCTCGAAAGAGACCCCTGGCTTGATCATCAACTAGCCCCACTAGCTTATTCAGCCTAAATTATATAATTTTGTAAGTATGGTAAAAACCTAAAATTCGCCATTTAACTATAACTTTGTTCAATTTCAACTGATTTCAGTTTACGTTCATTTTGAATAAATTTTAATGTTAGTCATTGAGCGATTTGGGAGGAAATGTTCAATTTCGGTAGAAAAGTGTACTAGTCACGCACGTAGCTATCAAGTGGACTTAGGACGGCTAAACTCACACTGTTACTAGTTTTGGTATCTGAAAAATCTATATAATTCGATCAACACATTCTATTATTTTAATAAAGCACCCGATCATACATAAATACTCCAATAGCCCACTCTAAGATAAATTCATGGCTCCGTCATTACGTCCGACCATGTAGACCCTAAAATGAAAAGAACAGATGGCAAAATAAAATAAAAAAATGTAAAATTCGTCCTTTTAACTTAATGTGTTCAAAAAACCGGTGAAAAGGGGACAAAAAGCATTAAAGTGGTATATGGTGAGCACGTATGAAGTTTGGTGATCATGTCTGAATCAACTTTGAATTTGAATTTGGTTACATCTGGTAGTCCTCAGCTGAATGTGATGAAGACTACATCTGAGGTATTTTAGTCAATCTGCTAATGCATGTATCATTATGACAGCTAGGGTTAGGATCCTATGACTATAAATACGCATATGTTGTAACCTAGTTTAATTGTAAAAGTCTGTAAAACCCCTGGTGATAATATAATCTCATCGTTTCCGCCTGTCGACTAGACGACACATTTCCGGAAACCATGTTAAATATGTATTCTTGTTTCTGTGTGGTTTATTCTTTACTGTATGTTCTTGATTATTGAAATTAGGATTCCAATATGTTTTCAATACGTTATAACAAGTGGTAACAGAACGAGGTTCAATTCATGGACACCGAATTCTATTTGAGTTAGATTGATTGTAACCAAGGTCGTAACTAACGCTAGGTTCTAGATTTCCTTCGAGATCAAGATGTCTGGGTTGAACGTAAAGATCGATAAATTCACAGGAATGAATAGTTTCAGTCTGCGGCAGATCAAGATACGTGCCCTATTGAAGCGACTAGGGCTCCACTGACAAAGGCAGTGGATATCGGAAACACTGAGATGGTCAATCTGGAGGAGAAAGCACATTAAATGATTTTGTTTTGCTTTTATGATGATATTATCACCGGGAAGTTGTTGGAGAGACTTTGGCATCGAGAGATGCGGTGAAGCTTGAGAGTTTGTATATAACAAAGTCGTTGACCAACAAGTTGCTATTGAAGCAACGCCTGTTCAGTTTAAGGATGCATGAAGGAACTTGTCTTAGAGATCATCTGGACAAGTTGAACACAATATTGATTGATTTGAGGAATATTGATGTTAAGATCGAAGATGAGGATGCAACTCTAATTTTGTTGGTATCAGTGCCAGCATCATATGAGAATTGTGTAGTCTTTTACTGTTCAAAAAGACACAATGTCGTTGACGGATGTTAGGTCATCTCTCCATACTCGAGAGCTCAGGCATAATGAACATGGTACATGTAAGGACAATCAGGATGCTGGATTGGTTGCCAATAGCAGCAGCAATTGGAATGGAAATCCTGGAAAGAAATCATGCAAGAAGGATAGTTCCAAGGGCCATAATGCAAATTCTTTATGAATATGAATCTGGGGTGTTGGCAAACATGTGGAGCTTCAGGTTCAATCAACTGAACAACAACATTCAGCTAAAAACAATCAACACTACTCTGATCTGGCACTTGGTTGTGCATTGGAACCTATTGAAGAAACGTAAAATATGTTCCTAGAAGACTCAGGTGAATGATTCAGCTGAGTGATACACGTCTGATATGTTCAGCTGAGATGGTCTTAGTGTTGAATTAGTGTCTTAAACCCAATCGGGTTGGACCAGATCCGACCGGGTCGGGTCAGTAACACTCTATTTAGTTCATGTAATAGTATTATTATGAATAATAAAAGCACTTCTGTTTTTGTATACATTTGTTTATTGCATAAACCAATTTATTATTGTATATATGGTAACGACCTTATTATTAAACTGTGATAGATAAACCATAATAGTAATTATGGTTGATGAGATCTCGATTCACTTTAAATATCTCCAGTCGTGTGTACTATTAAGCAGGACATTAGTGGTACGGTTAGACTAGCACGTATTAGATTTCTTCTATCTTAAGAAGTTAGGGATATATTTCATCTAACTAAGTGTAGGGACACTTTGACTGTACGTGGACGTGTATTAAATAATGCGTACGTTATATTGCCTCACTTACTTTATTTAGTGTCACACTACGTGACGTTTGTGTAATTATGTCTTCATAACATCACTGTGAGGATTGTCATGCTTTGATGCTATTGATCTTTCCTCTAATCATGGGGCGATCGTGCGGTTGTCCTTGGGTATGATATTGAAGCATGCGTATGAATTATGTTGCTTGTCCGGAAATCGTGTATCCTAATGGTATGAGTAAATATCCTAAATGGCTTTCAAATAAGGATTGTCTTGCTCTCGAAAATCTTTGCAAAGTGGGAGTAATGAGTTACTTCGAGAGATTGGTATATCTAGATTATAAGATACGGTCGTTAATGTTTTGACACTCAAGCTATGACCGTATGTATATTATGTCAGCGATAGGATTCTATTTACACGGTAACCGTTTCACACAAAAGGTAGTAGTCAATGCACTTGACTCTTCCGATGATTGGAGGTCATGACGTGTTGCTTCGCTGATCATAATCGTTAGGTGTGAATGGCATTTTGGTAAATGTACTTTACACTTACGGCCGTATACGGAAACCTATCGGGTCATACACACATGAACATCTAGCCAAAATTAAAATGTGGTTATAGTGATAACCAAATATGGAATTATATATCCCGAATATAATGTGTTATAGTGATAAATTAATAGAGTAATATTTATTTATTATGAATAAATAATATGATATATTAATTATGTAGATTAATTAAATATATAATTATATATATATATATATATATATATATATATATATATATATATATATATGAGCGCATATATATGTGTATAAGATATATATGTATTTTGTACTTTAATTAATAGATTATTTAATATATGATATTAAATAAATTGGGTAAATCAATAAAAGAGATTTAATTCCTTATTTTATTAGGAAATAATTTTCTTTCTCCTCACTCCACGTAGGAAGCTTCTCATATGGCTTCTAGGAGGCATATGAGGCACCACCTACTACTATAAGTAGGAAGGGGTGTCAAGCTCTTTTGTAACACAATTACACAAATATAATTTTACTAGAAAATAAAACAGATTTCTAGAGAGAGAGAGTGAAAAGTCGGACTAGCAACCAAAATTTTTCAATAGCAATCCGAGCAAGGATTCCGGCAGTAGGTTCGTGTGGATCAACGATAAAGGCTGAACACTAGGGCGGCTCCTTGCACAGCTACGCCGTAGATGAAGCGTTGATCTATTCTGAGATCAAAATCTGGTATGATTCTTGTCTATTATCTTTATGTTTATTGTTTAAACTAATTCGATCATGGGTAAAAGGAAATCAAAATTTTAAATTCCGCTGAGTAAACGAGTTGATTTCATAACACTTAGTTGATTTCCTCGGTGATCACATCGACTATGAATCTCATCCAGGCCGGGAGGTTCTTGTGCGAGGTGGAGTTCTCACCGAGTTAAGTCTCGTCTGGAGAAATCTCACATGAAGTATGATGTGTTCACATATGAACATCTCTGAATCTAAATTTGGAAATCTGAATCTGTTTGATTGAAGCTGAATCTGAATAACTTAGCTGAAATGTAATCAGTTGAGGTGATTACGTCTGAATCTGGTAATCACATTTGTTCTGGTGATCATGTCTGAATCCGTTGATCACATTTGTTTTGCACTCACTCAAGTCTGAATCTGAAGACATCATAGGACTTAATGCAAATCTGGGAGGTTCTCATCTGAAGTTGGTTTCTCATCTGGAGTTGGCTCTCATCTCGAGGATCGCATCCGAAGCTGTTAGTTGTCTGGCAAGACAAGTCTAATGAAAGAAGAGATCTTGTTTTGTACATCTGGCACAGACGAGTGCATATGGTACATTACATCTGGTTATGCATATGTTTGAATGAGATTTCAAGTCAAAGTGGAGATATGTTAGTCAGGGGTGACTTGTTCTCTGCGTCTGAATCTGTCAAAGCTGAAATCTGTAAGGCTCAGCTGAAGTGGTGATCAGCTGAGGTATTCAAGTCTGGGAAGTTCAACTGAAGTGGTGTTCAACTTAGTTATGTGTTTAGCTGAGTTGGTCTCAGCTAGAATCTGGTGAGCACATCTGAAGTCTGGTGATCACGTCTGAATCAGCTTTGAGTATGAATCTGGTTGTTCTCAGCTGAATGTTGTAAAGACTATATCTGGGGTATTTTAGTCAATCTGCTAGTGTTCTATTATGAGGGCTAGGGTTAAGATCCCATGACTATAAATTAATATGCATATGTTGTAACCTAGTTCAATTGCAGAAGTTTATAAAAACTCCCGTGATAATGTAATCTCCTCGGTTCTACCCGTGTACTAGTCGATACATTGCCGAAAACCATGTTAAATTTGTGTTCTTGATTTTGTGTGATTTATTCTTTACTGTCTATTCTTGATTATTGCAATTAGGATTCCAATCCATTTCAATCCTTTATAACAGTTAGCAACGAAATTGACTCTTCCATCTGTTTATTATCTTCAACAAGATTAGCCTCCTCTTTAACATTTACATCAGTGTCTCAACAATGCCAAGCATAAAGACCAAGTTTATGGCAAGAGTAACACTCAACTTTAGATTTATCGTATCTCCTTTCACTTGTAGTCTGAAAATTACATCGTCCTTTTCTCTTGCTCTCCTCTCGACCTCTTTGTGATGGTTGGTGATATATGTTAAATTTATAACAAAATGTTATCACATTTTATACATATTATTGATTAATTTTATCTAAAAATATTAAATGATAGTAAAATAACATATAAAAATCTAATAAATACAAATAAATAACATAATACAAATTATAACTTTTGTTGTCGATTTACTTGTGTTTTTTGTCGTTTTTGTTGTTGTTATCTGACGTATTATGTGATACAAAGTAGAAGAATCGGAATCAAATCATACAAAAATCATCAAGTGGCGAGACAAACCCGGCGCAGACCGAATAAACCGTCCACGCCGGATTATGTGATAATTACCCCATGTTACCCCACGTATGCGTCGCACATGATATTCGAATCGGTTAATCCGCGCCACGCCGATCGTTTCAGCGCCGCGCGGACCGAAGATTTACTGCCTATAAATACCTCATTTATGAGGTATGAAAGGGGATACCAATATATATATATCTCCCTATATTATCTACTCTCTGTAAATATTATTTCAGTAGGCATTATGCCTAAAAAGTAGTAGTAATAATGTTGTAATAGTTAGAATAATTATTGAAGATTGTTGAATTTATCACTGTCGTGACATTCAGAGGACGAAGCCTCCTTCAATAATTGTAATCGTAATATTCTCTTTGTTATTATGTTGTTTGTTTTTTCAATTTTATCTACTAGTAATAATGTATGTAGGCTAATTATACAACTAGCCAAGACATGTAATTGAAAAATGTTTCTCTTTTAGGGAAATGGATGACGACTAAGTTAAAATATGATTAAAATATTGAATTTGATGAATCTCTTTCTACTTGAACTAATTGATAGTCAGTATTGACGTAATTAACCAAGATGGACGAGAACCATAACCTAATCATGAACCCGACCGTAGACGCGTTAGGGTATGAGAAAAGGGTAGAAAGACCGGAAGGTAAAATTGGCCGTCGACAAACGGAACCCTCTTTCTTATCCGGGGATAGAATATTTATACTCAAGAGATTATCATGTCAAATCATTAGGTTTAATTACGGTTTTACCAAGGAGGAGGCATAGAATGAATTCGTGCACTCGTATGAGAATTTGTTAGGCGAGGAGTATACCGTTTCACATAATCGATTACACTTCAACAAGAAGATTGGTCACATCCATTAAAACTAAAAGAGATCATAATTCAATAACATTGTCTTGGTTAGTTCTTATTAACTATCTATTATATCTATATCTATAACTATTATATCTATATCTATTTAAATATCTAATTATCATTTGAATAGCTTTAAATTAAAAAGAATTGCGACTTAGATCAAGATAATAATAGCTAGTTGGTGTTTAACCACATTTTAAATTACATTTTCTTTTCCCTGAGGATTCGACACTTGATTCACCAGACTACACTACAATTAGACCCGGTACACTGCCGGTAAGATTGGACACCCAGTTTTAGCCGATCAAGTTTTTGGCGCCGTTGCCGGGGAAAGAAGCGATGTTAATTTATTATGTCTATGGTTACTACTTATATTAGCTCAAAACTCTTGAGAATAAGTCAACACTTTTCTTAATCTCATTTCTACTTTTCGTTTCTTTGGTACTTACCTCATTGGTAAGTAACCACTTTTACTGTTTTAGTGTTGTTTTCTATTTTTGTAGTTGATGACCCGAAGCGGTAAGGCACCACTTACTCCTTATAAGCCAGATATAAATACTTACGAAAGACAATTAAGAGAAGAAAATAGACGTGGCCAAACCAACCAAGGACATCTTGGAGACATATCTCCCCAAGAATCATCAATTCAAGGTAAGGAAATGGCCGAGGCCAAATAAGAAACACCACTGAACAAGGGCTTGTTCATGCCCAAGACATGGACAAAACCTCAATAATCTTAATCCACCGTTACAAAATCTACCACCACCACCACCACATCTCAATAACCAGAATCCCAATAATCGGAATAACCAAAACCGAAATCAGAATAATCATCATAATAATAACCCACCAAACCCAAGACCGATTTGTGATCAGACTTTGAGAAGAAATGAAACTAACAATCCAATTCGTCTACCTAATGAAGGAGCAAATAACTTTGAAATTAAATCCCATCTTTTTGGTTTGATTGACACAAGAGCCCAATTTCTTGGTGAAGATGACGAAGATCCGCATCATCACCTATATCTTTTTGAAGAAGCGTGCAACAACATCGCCAAGAGTCAAGGTGCTCATCGTGAATTGACAAGGATGTCAATGTTTCCTTTTTCATTAAAAGGAAGAGCTCGAGACTGGTTTATGTCACTCCCACATCATTCGTTGACAAGTTGGCAGGACATTCAAACTGAGTTTCTAAAACAATATTTCACGCCAGGTAGGAATTTGGAATTGAAGGTCGAAATTGCTAATTTTAGACAAGGATCCGAGGAAACACTTGGAAATGCGTGGGAAAGATTTAAAAAGTTGTTAAGAGCTTGTCGGATCATGGTTACTCTCTTGACATGCAAATCCAACTTTTTGTCGTAAATTGAGAAAGGACTCACGTGCTGATGTTGATCATGCATGTGGAGGCTCTTTGATGATGAGTGAAGCACAAGTTGTTTATGATGCAATTGAAAAAATTTCTAAGAATAACCGAATGTGGGAAACAGGTTCCAGTACGAGAAAAGTAGCATTTGTAAGTGAATCTACAGCAAACTCAGAAGTTTTAGCACATCTAGAAAATCTTAGTAGAAAGTTTGATGGCTTACAAGGAAACAAGAATTCTAGCTCAGAAGGAAAATTATCAATTGAATATTCGAATAATGATAACGGAATAGAAGAATCCGAAGAATATTCTAGGGAAGAAGTGAGTTTTCCACGCAATAAACATAGGAATTTGAATAATGCTTATTCAAACTCATTCAATGCCATTAAAAGAGACCATCCTACCTTTCGTTGGGCTGAAAACCCAAGTAAGCAAGGACAACCACCCTATCCTACTCAATATAAAAGCTCATACAATACTCAAAACCAAAGTTACCAGGGAAATTCGTCAAGTAAAAACCAGCAATCACCACCCAGATTATACCCACAACACACCACACAAAGTATACCAGTTACTCAAAGTTCAACTCAGCCCGTAGAAGGAGTTGACAAATGGGAAAAATTAATGGAAAACATGATGGGTGTGATGTCTACCCAAGCTCGTAATATGGAAACCATAATAACTTCTATAGGAGCTCATCACTAAGGATATGAGTACTCTGAAAACATCCATGAGTGGGCATGACACGAGAATGAGAACTATAGAGGCATCGATGACGTAATATGGAAGATCACTTGAGTAGAGAAGGAGAACGAAAAAAGTAGACCTCGGGAGGATTACCTAGTAATCTCGAAAGAAACCCTGAGAGGTGAATCTTTGTTATTACCCGAAGCGAGAAGGATATTTGGAAGTAACGGAGTAGAAAACTCGGAAATAATGAAGTAGAAGATGATTTGGATGATAAATTCGAAAAAGACTTGAAAAGCAGGACGAACCAATTGTTCGAAGAAGAAGAAGAAAAATAATCGACAAATTCTTAAGTCGTAATGATCATATTGAAACTGAAATGAAAGAGGAAGAATGGATCAAAGTCCCGAGAATACTAAAAAATCCAAGGGCTAGCGATCTACGGACCTTATTCAATGAACATGTTAGAAAAGACGAAGTTACTGATAGCACAGACCAAGTAGGGAGTAGCAATACCCCAACAGAACAAGAAAAGAAGGATTTTGAACAAATTTCAAAGAAGATAGTACAGGATCATGACACATGGAGACCACCAGATGCTCAAACATTTAAGGAAAAAGGTAAGGAGAGCATGACTGCAAAACCTGAATTTATTGACCTTAAGTCTTTACCTTACCCACCTAGAGATCAAATTAAGAAGTTGAAAACGGATAAAAAGTATGCACGTTTCCTTGATACATTTCGTCACCTGAATGTCAATATTCCTGTCATAGAAGCACTAATCAATATGCCTACTTATGGCAAGTTTCTTAAAGATATTCTCTCGAACAAAAAACGTTTAGAAGAATATGAGAACATCTGCCTCAACGAAGAATGTTCCATGATATTATGACAGACAAACTTCCTCCTAAACTAAAAGATCCGGTAGTTTTACCATCCCATGTGAGATTGGGGTTTCACTGTTTAAAAGGTACTCTGTGATCTCGGAGCTAGCATTAATCTTATGTCTTTTGAGGATTATAGGAAACTTGGAATAGGAAAACTTAAAAACACCGAGATGACTCTCCAGATGGCAGATAGGTCTATTAAACGTCCTAAAGGAGTCATTGAAGATGTATTGGTTAAAATAGATAAGTTTTACTTTCCAGTTGACTTTGTAGTCATGGAAATGGAAGAAGGATTTTCAGCACCTCTTATTCTAGGTCGACCATTTCTAGCTACAGGAAGAACTCTTATTGATGTTCAAAAAGGCGAATTAATTTTAAGAGTCAATGAAGATGAAGTCACCTTTAATATCTTTAAGGCTATGAAACATCCATACAAATCACTAGAATCATGTTCATTCATAGAAAGCATATCTTCTATGTATATGAATGATGCTGAATCGCAAAATTTTGAAGATAAGCTCGAAGAATGTTTAGCCTTATCTATCTATGAAGGAGACAGCCAAGAAAAGAAAGAAATCATTTTTTATCTCGACACCGGAAGTTCTTTTGAAAAACGTCCATGGCATCGTTATTTAGATTTAGAACTGGATGGCCCAATATTGAAACCTTCGGTAGAGGAGCCACCAAAGAATCTGGAATTAAAACCTCTCCCTTCAAATCTCAAATATGCCTTTCTTGAAAATGATAATTTGCTTCCTGTTATTGTCTCATCATCATTAACCAAGTCACAGGAAGATCGGTTGTTAAGAATGTTAAGACAACATAAGAAAGCGTTTGGATGGACGATTCTGCGGATATTCGGGGAATAAGTCACGAGATTTGTGTACACAAGATCATCTTGAATGAAGAGGCTAAACCGTGTATCCAACCACAACGCCGTCTCAACCCAAATATGCAACAAGTAATCAAGAAAGAGGTTATTAAGTTACTAGAAATGGGAATAATCTTTCCCATATCTGACAGTGAGTGGGTAAGTCCTACTCAAGTAGTGCCTAAAAAGGGCGGATTCACGATAAAGGAAAATGATAAACATGAATGGATTCCAACAAGGAAGTCACGAGGATATCGAATGTGCATCGATTTTAAGTGAATCGAATGAGCATACCAAGAAAGACCATCATCCACTTCCATTCATCGTACAGATGTTAGAACGATTAAGTGGACATAAATTTTATTGTTTCTTGGATGGTTATTCAGGTTATTTACAAATATTTATTGCAGCAGGAGATAGAGAAAAAACGACTTTCACATGTCCATATGGAACTTTTGCCTATAAAAGAATGCCGTTTGGATTATGTAATGCACCAAATACATTTCAAAGATGCATGATGGCAATATTTTCGATATATGGTAGAAAAATTTTTGGAAATCTTTATGGATGACTTCAGCGTTTTTGGAGATTCTTTTGAAGAATGTCTTCTACACTTAGAACGCGTGCTTAAACGCTGTGAAGACACCAACCTAGTTTTAAATTGGGAAAAATGTCATCTCATGGTATCAGATGGTATTGTTTTAGGTCATCGAATTTCTGAAAAAGGTATTGAGGTAGATAAAGCCAAAGTTGAAGTAATTAAAAAGTTACCTCCACCAGTAAACCTAAAAACTCTGAGAGGATTTCTTGGACATGCGGGTTTCTATAGAAGATTTATTGCAGATTTTTCACGCATAGCTAAACCTCTCAGTCATTTGCTTGAAAAAGAAGTACCTTTTAAGTTTGATGATAAATGTATGGAAGCATTTGAAACTTTGAAAGCACGATTGGTAACTGCACCAGTTCTAACTGCACCAGACTGGAACTTACCGTTTGAACTTATGTGTGATGCTAGTGATCTGGCAGTCGGAGCTGTTCTAGGTCAACGCCATGACAAAGTACTTAAGGCAATCTACTATGCATCCCATACCTTGAACACAGCCCAACTTAATTACGCTACCACTGAAAAGGAACTGCTGGCTGTAATCTTTGCATTAGACAAATTTCGATCGTATCTCATAGGTTCCAAAGTAATTGTTTATACTGATCATTCAGCATTAAAATATTTGTTAAAGAAGAAAGATGCGAAGCCTCGTCTTCTTAGATGGATCTCGCTACTTCAAGAATTTGATATTGAAATTAAAGATAAAAGAGCGTTAAGCGTAGTAGCGCACCATTTGAGTCGTATGGAATTTGAAGAAAGAAAAGGAGGAAGACTAGAGATCAAAGATTCATTTCGGATGAACAACTCCTCATGGTTGATGCTCCTCCAAGAATGCAAGCCGGTTAAAGCGGTAATTTATCCAAAGAAAGCTCGCCATGGTTCGGTAATATTGTTAACTACTTTACCTGTAAGTATATTCCATCTCATTGGACATGGCAACAGAAAAAGAAGTTCTTTTATGATTTAAAATTTTACTATTGGGAAAAGCCAGATCTTTTTCGAAAATGTTCAGATGGTATAATTAGAAAATGTGTACCCAATGATGAGATTTTAAGTGTACTATCATTTTGCCATGATCGTGAGGCTTTGGAGGCACCATGGAGGGTGGAAAACCGCTTACAAAGTCTTGCAAAGTGGATTTTCCTGGCCTACTCTATATAAAGATGCACACCACTATGCAAGGGTTTGTGAATCATGCCAGAAATGGGGAAATATTTCCAAGAAGCACGAGATGCCTCTCCAACCTATTTTGGAGTGTGAGTTATTTGATGTCTGGGGTATTGATTTTATGGGCCCTTTCCTCCATCTTTTGGTAAGAAATTCATTTTAGTGATGGTCGATTATGTATCCAAATGGGTAGAAGCTGAAGCTCTTCCCACTAATGATTCTAGAGTAGTGTTAAAATTCCTTAAAAAAAATATATTCACGAGATTTGGCACTCACAGGGCTATCATTAGTGACCAAGGATCACATTTTGTAACCGTCCATTTACAAAATTAATTGAGAAGTATGGTGTAAAACATAAACTTGGTACACCATATCATCCACAAACTAGTGGACAGGTAGAAGTATCTAATAGAGAAATAAAAAGAATCGTGGAAAAAACTATAGAGTCAAATCGTAAAAACTGGGCAGAAAGACTAGATGATGCATTATGGGCATATAGAACAGCCTTTAAAACACCAATTGGTTGTTCTCCCTATAAATTAGTTTTTGGTAAATCTTGTCATCTCCTGTTGAATTAGAACATCGAGCCTTTTGGGCTATTAAATTTCTAAATTTTGATCCAAAGGTCATTGGTGATTATAGATTACTTGATTAATGTAATCGATGAGTTTCGTCTCGACGCTTACGAAAATGCTCGAATCTACAAGGAACGCACGAAATCTTTCCATGATAAGAGAATCTATCTTCGTGAGTTTCATGTAGGTGATCGAGTACTCTTATATAATTCACGTTTGAAGTGGTTTCCAGGTAAGCTTAAATCAAGATGGACAGGTCCATATGAGGTAACAAAAATCTATAAGTCGAGCTATAGAATTAATCGATGGATTCACAACTTTTATAGCCAATGGTCACAGAGTGAAGTTATTTGTAAAAGAAGAAGGGATACCTCTAACAAGAGGGTTATGTACCTGGCGACCCTCCAATGATTAAAAGAAGCGTTTTGCTATCACCACAAACGAGTGATTCGGTACACTCTTTCTTATTTTTCGTTTAAAAAATACATTTTAGGTAATTTAGTCTTTTACCGGATAGACATTAAAGAATGGAATGCCTTTTATAGATAGAATAGAAGTTTTATTCTACTTTTAAAATTAGGTTTAGATAAAGATGTTGCCTTTAAAATAGAAACCTTAGTTTTAAATTGAATAAAGAATGATAAGTAAAATTAGAGAAAGAGATCCGTAATGGGGAAATCGAGAAGTGCTATAAAGAGAAGGGCAAGATTCTACTAAGGTGTAGAATCATGGGAAAGAGTGAGCACAGTGGAAAATGTGGGGAAAACACAACCAAATCTCAGGATGAATGTTTGAATGTAATTAAGATGGGAACGACTAGGTGGTTATCCGAAAATCCCGATGGACAACAAAGAGAGAATTCAAACGCATCATTCCTAGGAATTAGGTTGATGGACCGCTACTATAGAAATCTCGAAGATTTAAGAACGATAGGAGTAGAAGTAGATTGAATTTTATTTTCAAAGATTTTATAAAAAAATTTTTGATAAACTTATTTTTATCATATATGGTTTATATGATATAATTAGAATTTATCATACAAAAAATATCGTAGTAATTTATTTTATCATTAAATGATTTTGAGATTTTATAAAAATATTTTTATGAAAAAAAAAAAAAAAAAAAAAAAAAAAAAAAAAAGTTTTAATAACCCGGCGTGGACCGACTATACCGTCCACGCCGAATTCAATGAACTTAACCTCACGGGTTCTCTCTTTTCTTCTTCTTCTCCCCAATTTTTTCTTAACAGCGCCGCCTTTCCTTTTTTCTCCCCACCTCTTTACACCATAAAACCCACCTCTTTTCTTCTCCATTTTTATTATTTCAAATACCTCTTCTACCACACACACCACAAATTTAATACATTATACTAAAAGTTGGTGATTTTCGGCTTAAGCACACAATTCGGTAGTGACATATTTTCCGGCCACCCACGTTTTTATGCATCCTCACATTTTCGGTAATCATCTAATATAATTATTTATCAAGTTTATAATTTTAAGTATCAATTTTATCAATTTTTGTTGATGTTTTCATTTTGTTTTAATATTAATTTTTGTTATTTTTATTTGGTGTTGTTGTCGATACCACAATCGTAGATGGTTTGAGTCTTCCTCTCGTAAAAAGGGTAGTAAGAAAAGAAAATCGACATACCACCCGTAGTACTGTGCATGAGCCTAGGCCTCTGACGTGACGAAAGAGGCCATATCCTTTAAGAAAAGCGCGATCTGCGAGCCGTAGAACCGCTTTTGATAGATATTTTTCAAAATGTCCATCATCTTGCTAGAACGGGGTATAGATTTTACTTGCCTTAGGACTGAATCAAAGGAAATTTTTGAGAGTAGTAGGTTTGGATGGAGATAGCCCATGAGCGTGTTGACTTCGTTAATGCCACGATGGTGGCTGAGTTTTATTCTGTCATTTCGCTTATGAGCACAGTAGATGAAGGTCCTTTGACCTCTGTTTCTCTTAGAAATGCTACCGTCCCTTTTACTCGATCGATCATTAATGCATTTTTGCCATTCCCGAGGTTCCTGATGAGGAAGATTATTATTCTGTTTGGGGTTTAATCCAAATAGTGTTTTGCAAGCTAAGGCTTATGAAGCTCAACAAGCCTTCACCCATCTGCGACGTGGATTGATAATAGATTTGCATACGGGGGTTGTATTAAGGATGTCGAGCCATTAAGATGTTTCGGGCTATAATGTCACCCATCTACTCATGTCGGTGCTTTTGGTAGAGATGATGTCATTCTTGCTTGGCGATAGTTAAGGATGTTCCGGTCAATCTAGGAAAATTGATTTTCAATAAGGTTTGGGATTTTGCTCATGCTCGTATTCCGCAAGGAAACATGCCATTTCCAAATCTAATCTCTCGCATTGTGCACGATGGCGAGTTCCACCTTACCGGTGACAAAAATGTTCTGGCGATACCCCAATCATAGGTCCTAGACTTGCCCCGCAACTGTTTGGTAAACTTGATTATAATAATCCTAACCGACGCTAGCGTCGGCCAAATCCTCGTCTTTAGAATCCCACCCCTATTTGGATCCTCTTACAGGCGGCTGTGCAGAGTCGAGTTATCACCACCTGACGCCATTCTAAGTGCAATTGATAGAAGTCGACTAATATCTTTGTTAGGATTCGACCGAGTCGAAGCGATGGGCCAATGATATTAGAGTGGGAGTTAGAGGTCGTGAGCTTTTATGAGAGGTCTAGACCACGCTTATGAAGCGGATGTCGATGATCCGCCTCGATTGCGAGCGAGATCCCTATACCTTACTGTACTGGGTTTCGACCAATTCCTTCGCCTCCTACCTCTCAATCTTACACTCAGTTACTTGGTCGATTTAGTATGTCGGGTGGTATGTTTCAGTGTCACACGGTACTACTTCAGGATTTGGAGATTACGCTCGATTTCAAATTATCACTACCGGTTTTGGATCGCTTGGATTCGATAGTTCGGTTACTATGTCCACCATGCGTTCACAAGATCCATTCTATACCACGACTTCAACTTCCGACTTTGGAGCGATTTCGACTCAATCCATGTCACGGCGCGCGCATGATTTGAATTTTGAAGACTTGAATAAATCCGGTTAAAATTTTATCATTGAAAAAACATTTGTACTTTGATGACTATTTCCTTTCATTATGTTGATTTGGCACTAGAAATTTTAACGTTGACGTTTGGTTGATGCACTCAGTGGTTAGTGCACTTTTTAATAAGTTCCCCAGTTCGTAAGAATTTATTTGGTAATAATTTATGTATAACATTTTGATGAATGTTGTATTTTATTTTGTTTGATTTTGAAAATTTTGGCCATCAACACACAAATTAGACTCAGTCCGTGAATAGTGAAATCCGGCGTACGCCGGGTATATTCCGGTTCACGCCGGGTTATCACCGACCTGACAGCTATATATATATAGGGTATTTATTTCGACAGAATTAAATAGATTCGGCGTGGGCGGAACACACCGGTTTACGCGGAAAATCTATTTATGACACTCGAACTAATTTTTCTTCTTCTCGCTCGAATTATTACCTATAAATACATACCTTGCAAGCTTAGAAGGATACCCTTCCTTTCTTTCACCTACTTGATTAACGGTAGAAAATGTCCAATCATTCCTCTCGCTTCGATTATGATTACTCTCCCCGATTTGTATCCAAATGATGAAACCCCCGGATATTCAACATTTATTTTTCGATCCTAATAATTATCCGCATGCGAAGCATTTTCAAGACCGTTATCTAGCCAATTTCGGTCGGTCCTATTTTACTTGAGAAAGGTCTCAACTTTGAAAAATGAACCAGTGGGGATTTCTCCGTATTGAAGGAGGTGGATGGGATCGTTTTGTCCGTACACCAAGAGGCAAGGTCAATGTCACTCTAGTTCGAGAATTTTATGCAGCTCTGTCAGACTCTGTTTCTGTCGCATCGACACGTTTTGTGCGTGTCCGTGGTTGTATTGTACCATTCACTCCTTTTATCATCAATCAAGCTTTTCAAATACCTCCCATTCCAAACTACCCCAAATAGTCATTATGAATCGCAGTGGAATTTGGACACGCGATTCATGGTGTTATTGATAAATGTGCGAAGCTTTCCAAATTCTCTTTCCAAATTACAACCGTGATCATGTTGTCTCCACTTCACTCTGCTTCTCTCATCTTCAACACGAAACATTTTATAAATTCGCGAGTTTTTCCAACTTTGGACTTTTCCGAGGTTTACGATGATGAGATCTTTGCTCTTGTATGCTATTACGATTGGAGCTATTATTGACCTGGGAGTCTGATCCACAAGACGGCTATCAACTTTGCTCTTGGTAGACGAAATTTTTCGCCAACCGATGCCGTTTGCGTCTTTGATCTCTAAACTCTGTATCCGTTTTGCGGGAGTTCCTGAGAATGCTTCGGATGAGATCTTTCCTTCTCGTCAACCTCTTCTAGGTCTGCTTCCAGTAGATGTACCAAGTGGTTCATCTACAGCAGAAGATTAGAGAGGTCATTTCATCTGTGTGCGATGGGAAGAGTCTAAGTTGGAATAAGATGTTTTAAGTTTTTAAGTTTTTAAGTTCCTTTTAAGTTGTTTTAGTTTAAGAATTTCCTTTAAGTCCATAAGTTTGTTTAATTATGTCCTTATATTTTGTGTAATATTAATATTTCCTTTAATAAAAATGTTATGTTGTAGTCTTTTCTTTTCTAAAAGAATAATTTATAAGAAAAAATCGTATCACCTTAATTAAAATCATTCCTTTTATTTTCTACCCAATTATTGCACTCACTTATCATCGGGACGATGACAGTTCGCTAGTGGGGAATGGAGTTAGGTTAGTAAATAAAATGAAGTTAATATATCAAATACTTATACACTTAGTTTAATTATCCTCAAAGAAATAAATGAAATAATATATAATTATTATAATAAAAATGATATATTTTGATAGAACAAATTTTTAATTAAGTAAAGTAAGCTTGATATATTATTTCCATATTATTTATATCTATTTTAGATTTTAACAAGAAATTAAGTATGTATATCTAGATAAATAGTATGAAATATATTTTTTTTATGGAATTGGACAAAGAATCACTTATAATAAAATTTTAGAATAATTTTCATTTCAAAACAAGTATGAAATTGGAATCGGACTAGGAATGATGAGATTTTGGCATTACTTTGATTAACTAGAGCTAAATAGCCTACCCGAACATAATTTCCAATTTTGTCCCCACTCACCTTGTAGAGTGATCAAGACCTCACTTTCGAATTTAGCCATTATGATTAACTAGATAAAACCGACCCTTAACTTAAATTGGTCTACATTTCTTTGAAATCCCGCAAGTATAGTATGTCTTATGGATAAGCGGTGGCGACATCGAAATACAAAAGTGGTATAAAGTGAGATTGGAATAAATATTATTTGGAAGGCAATCTTGTATCAATTGTTGCTATTCTTGGAATAGTTGGGTACTAATATATTAGTGCCTCATGACGCTTGAAAAATAGTCGATTCGGCAATGAGTTCGGATATGTTAGTCGTTTAAAAAAAAAAAAAAAAAAAAAAAAAAAAAAAAAAAAAAAAAAAAAATGCTGTCGGGATGTTACTAATCAAGATATTTTTTGATCAAAAGTTGAAGGTGTAAGACGCATGCGACGCTTACTTCTATCTCTTTCGATTTTCCTTTCTTATCCTTCGATTAGCCAAACACCTAACTTGAACGTTATAAGCCATTTTGCCAACTACTGACTTAGTCTTTGATTCCAATAAATTAAATGCAGTGGCGATTTTAAAGTTATTCTAAATATTTTTATTAAGTAATTCATGTAGAATTTCATATTAGATAATATTTTATAACTAATTTATTGAATTATACACACTTTTATCTTCTTAAATAATCTTAAATAGATAAAATTAATATAACTAAAATATCGATTTATATACCTTACTAAATTAAAATTTTAGTCTAGATAAATTATATTGTTTTCATTATGAATATGTATTTATTATTTATCGCTTATTTTAACATGAGACGATCAAAAAGTTTAAGTGGGAATAGTTGATATATGTTAAATTTATAACAAAATGTTATCACATTTTATACATATTATTGATTAATTTTATCTAAAAATATTAAATGATAGTAAAATAACATATAAAAATCTAATAAATACAAATAAATAACATAATACAAATTATAACTTTTGTTGTCGATTTACTGTGTTTTATCGTTTTGTTGTTGTTATACGGTATTATGTGATACAAAGTAGAAGAATCGAATCAAATCATACAAAAATCATCAAGTGGCGATAAAACCCGCGCGACAGATCGAATAAACCGGTCCACGCCGGATTATGTGATAATTACCCCATGTTACCCCATGTGCGTCTGGCACATGATATTCGAAATCGGTTAATCCGGCGCGACGCCGATCGGTTCAGCGCTTGCGCCGACCGAAGATTTCGCTTTATAAATACCTCATTTATGAGGTATGAAAAGGGGATACCAATATATATATCTCCCTATATTATCTACTCTCTGTAAATATTATTTCAGTAGGCATTATGCCTAAAAAGTAGTAGTAATAATGTTGTAATAGTTAGAATAATTATTGAAGATTGTTGAATTTATCAACTTGTCGTGACATTCGAAGGACGAAGCCTCCTTCAATAATTATAATCGGTAATATTCTCATTATTATGTTGTTTGTTTTTTTTCAATTTTATCTACTAGTAATAATGTATGTAGGCTAATTATACAACTAGCCAAGACATGTAATTGAAAAATGTTTCTCTTTTAGGGAAATGGATGACGACTAAGTTAAAATATGATTAAAATATTGAATTTGATGAATCTCTTTCTACTTGAACTAATTGATAGTCCAGTATTGACGTAATTAACCAAGATGGAGCGAACCATAACCTAATCATGAATCCCGACCAGAGACGTTAGGGTATGAAAAGGGTAGAAAGACCGGAAGGTAAAATTGGCCGTCGACAAACGGAACCTCTTTTCTTATCCGGGATAGAATATTTATACTCAAGAGATTATCATGTCAAATCATTAGGTTTAATTACGGTTTTACCAAGGAGGAGGCATAGAATGAATTCGTGCACTCGTATGAGAAATTTGTTAGGCGAGGAGTATACCGTTTCACATAATCGATTACACTTCAACAAGAAGATTGGTCACATCCATTAAAACTAAAAGAGATCATAATTCAATAACATTGTCTTGGTTAGTTCTTATTAACTATCTATTATATCTATATCTATAACTATTATATCTATATCTATTTAAATATCTAATTATCATTTGAATAGCTTTAAATTAAAAAGAATTGCGACTTAGATCAAGATAATAATAGCTAGTTGGTGTTTAACCACATTTTAAATTACATTTTCTTTTCCCTGAGGATTCGACACTTGATTCACCAGACTACACTACAATTAGACCCGGTACACTGCCGGTAAGATTGGACACCCAGTTTTAGCCGATCAGTTGGCTCCTCTCTTCATTATTGGCATTTTTTCCATTCATTCTTTTGGGTATTATTTTGGCCACCACATCCTATTCCTCATTCATATCCTCGTCCTTGTCCTTTAAAGTAACCTTTTATTCTCCGTCGGTTGTCAAAGTAGCCTTAGCCTTGAGAACGTGCTCCAATAGCTCTTCATTTATCCTCTTGATTTTTCTTCATAATATTGAAGAGAGTCTTCCAATTCTTCAATACTCATGGAGCTTAGCTCTTTTGTCTCTTTTAACACATACAAGATAGACAAATTTTGGTGTCAAAGAACGTAGTATTTTTTCCACCACACATACATCTTCAAAGTTGTCTACATATCTCTTCAATAAATTTACCACGGCCTTCAGCCCTCGAGCAATAATCCGTAATAGATTTGGATTCATTCATCTTCAAAGGTTCAAAACCACCCATTAGTTATTGAAGCCTTACTTTCATCACTTTATCAACGCCTCAATAAGTTTTGGCCAAAATCTCCCAAGCTTTCCTTGAAATTGAGGCATCGGCCACTTTCTCGAACATTGTACCATCTAAACACTGACGGGTGTGGGTGAGAGCTTGTTGATCTTTCTCCTTTGTCCTCAACAATGCCTCCCTTTCATTTGGAGATAGTGAGGCTTCATTTTCAGGTCTTGTATATCCTTACTCGATAATATCCGAAACATCTTGAGAGCCAAGTAATGCTTAGACACAATTTCTCATAATTTTCTTTCGTTAAACGGGGAAATTGGAAAGCTGCCAAACCATTGTTTTCCATTTTCCACTCTAGAAAACAATGGTTATGGTACCACTTTGGTATAAAAATGAGAGGAATGAAGAATATTTTGGAAGAGAACACTTGAATTTCTTATTAACTTACTTCAATCCAAATGACAAAATACAATGGGTATTTGTAGGCGTAGTGTCTACATCTTATAAACTTTGTTACGTTCACAATTCTAGGTATTCTTTTATTAATCTAGAAGTCTTTACAACTTTCCAAATTATTAAATTATTTTTTTCTTACTTGCGTTCGCAACCTACTTTTATACAATTAATCGTAGTAAGACCTAAATCAATCAATATATCTTTACAATAATCAATAGTGTGAATTCATATTGTGTCATTTTGTTCATGGCATTTCTATTTTCTTTGCATAACATGGAAAAAGAATAAAATCTGAGATACAGCACAGCACCATTATCTTGCAAATTAAATCGGTTTTCTTAAAAGGATAATATTAATCAATTACCAATTACCACTGCAAATTTCTCTATAAATACATTTGTTCCTTCCTCTATTTGTCATCATCCCCTCCACTTCAAACAACTCTTTCTTACTTGCACAACTTTACTTGACTGCAGAAATGGAGGATGCCGGGCCTGACCGTGACCCAGCCACCGCGATAGCCAATGCACGCCATGAATTCGGGGAGCATGGAGGCGTTAACATGTCAATCGAGGCCTCCGCCACGTTTACCGTTATGGAGCCGGAAATCATGCGCAAGATGTTCGACGGTGAATTAGGCCCCGAACGTGATCATTTCATCTACAGCCGTCTATTTAACCCCACCGTCCTCAACCTGAGCAAGCAGATCGCCGCCCTTGAAGGCACCGAAGCAGCCTACTGCACGTCCTCCGGGATGTCGGCTATCTCATCGGTCTTGCTCCAGGTTATGCAAAGACCGGTGGGCACGTGGTGGCTTCCAGGAGCCTCTACGGTGGAACCCACGCCCTACTGTCGGAGTTTTTCCCGAGGGTTTGTAACATAACCACGACATTCGTGGATATCAGTGATGAGAAGATGGTTGAGGAGGCTATCGTGGAGGAGAAGACTCATGTGTTGTATTTCGAGTCCATAGCCAATCCGACGTTGACGGTGGCAGACGTGTCGAAGCTGTCTAAGATAGCACATGAAAAGGGAGTGATAGTGGTGGTGGACAACACATTTGCTCCGATGATTATATCTCCGGCAAGGCTTGGTGCTGACGTTATTATTCATAGCGTTTCCAAATACATGAGCGGTGCTGCCGACATAATTGCTGGTACGTGCCTAGCTACTTTCTTCGTATTTCTTGAAACACATGTAAAGAAGAGGAACATGCCGTTGGGTTCTTTATTAAGAAAACTCGATCGTAATGAAGTGGACATAGCTTGTGTGTTTGGAAATCACTGAGGTTGCTAACCAATAAGACATTAGTCTATTGGTAATTATCGAGGCCATTAACCCGTTACGGGTTCGGTCTCCGATCTCGATGGGGATAAAGTGAACACAGTTTGCGTTTCTTTCGTATCCGTCAAATCCGTCAAAAAATAAATAAAAATAAAGTGAACATAGTTTGTGTTTCTTTAGTATAGTTCAAATCCGTCAAAATATAAATAAGAATAAAGTGAACATAGCTGGTGTTTGGATGGTTATAATCTAGCTAGGGGAAAATACGGATCTCGATCCTCGACTGTGCACCTTGCACAGCTCCCCCACCAGTGCATCGAAATGGTGTCGTTTTGATCCGAAATGACGCCGTCTCGATGCGATGTAAAAAACAAAAAAAAAAAAAAAAAAACAGTCAAGACGGCGTCGTTTCGGATCGAAACGACATCGTTTCGATGCACTGGTGGGGGAGCTGTGCAAGGTGCACAGTCGGGGATCAAGATCCGGGAAAATACACATATATAGCTAGTGGTATGGATGGTTAGAATCCGGGGGAAAATACACATTGTCCCTTCTGGTTTGGCAGGAGCGGTTTCAAAAATTTATTTTTGTGGGTCATTGGAGTCGAAAACTATATTTTTATACTGAAAATTGTCAAAAACTACATTTTTATACTGAAATTTTGTTCTAATGAGGTCGCCGGAGCCTAAAACTGTATTTTTTAAGACAAAACGAAATTTTTTAACAACAAAACTACATCGTTTTAATAAAATAAAATATCTTCGAATCTCAGTGGGGTCACGTGACCCAACCCAACAAAACATAGATCTGCCCCTGTGGTTTTTTATTATTTGGTTTGTCTTCATAGTGTTTGTTGCGGATCACAGGGGTTAAACGCTTCATATGCCAAACTTCAAGGGGGCAGAGTGTCTTTTTCCCCTAGAATCTTATCATTTTAACTTTCCATCGTATAAACGGAAGTAAAATAATGATCTACATCTACTTAACAACCATAAATTGTGTTTTTTCTGGTGTGGAATCAGCTAGGGCGTATTTTTTCTTATCATTTTTTTTTTTTTTTGTGTGTGTGTGTGTGTGTGTGTTGGAAAATGGGAATACTTTCTCTAATTAAGGAATTTTCTTATTCGGCTGGTAATTTGAAATGAAGGTGTTGTGTGTGGTCGGAAAAGCCTCATAAACTCAATGATGGATCTGCATCAAGGCACTCTGTTGTTACTGGGGCCAACAATGAATCCCAAGGTTGCTTTTGAACTTTCTGAGAGGATTCCCCACCTAGGTCTGAGAATGAAAGAGCATTGTCGTCGTGCACTCGAGTATGCTATCCGGATGAAGAAACTTGGGCTTAAAGTAATCTACCCGGGTCTCGAAGAACATCCAGACCATTCTCTTCTCAAGTCTATTGGCAACAAAGACTATGGATTCGGTGGGATAGTATGTGTGGACATGGAAACCGAGGAAAGGGCTAACCGTTTGATGTGTCATTTACAGAATGTCACACACTTTGGGCTCATGGCTGTCAGCTTAGGTTACTACGAGACGCTTATGTCTTGCTCCGGAAGCAGCACCAGCAGTGAACTCAGTGCAGAAGAAAAGGCCCTCGCCGGCATATCTCCGGGACTAATCAGGATGTCCATTGGCTACATTGGGACACTTGAGCAAAAATGGAGCCAGTTTGAAAAGGCACTTTCCATGGTGCAGTAATTTATAATCAATGCTCCTGTTGATTTGGTGTTACTTGCGTTTTAATACCGAGCAAATGATACGGACATAAATCTGCACGGTTGATAATGATTAGTCTAAATTGATTATGATATAAACTCATCATTATCAACGGTACAAATTACCATTGTGTTGTTGTTTGTGACATAACGGTAATGTTCATATCATTACTTTATAATATTTTTTTCTTTTTCTTTTTCCTTTATTTGTGTACCGTGTGGTGTGAGATGTTTCCATGTTATTCTCTTGCTCACATTCTTATCAATAAAAGAAATAGTTAATTGTCATTTAGAATATATTTGACCAGATTTAAGGATCTTTGATCTTAGAATATTTCTAAGTTCAATCCCAATCTCTCTGGATTTTAATTAATAGACTCATCTATTTAGTTTACATAGAAGGCATTTGCTCTGCATCTTCAATTCCTCATCAATCGTTGAACCGCTTGAATTGTAAATTCTAACCAAACGGATCAAGAAGGAATCATTCACTCATCTCCCCCAATTAATCTCACTCTCTATCCTTCATTTTCTTGTAAGTTTTGGTTTGATCTGCACAAGCAAAGGAGGAATTTAGCATGCTCTTAATTTGTTTGAATTAGGACCGTCAGGTATCAAAAAATGGATTGCAATAATCAAGAATAAACGAGAAAGCATAAATCACACAAAAACAATAACACAGGATTTAACGTGGTTTCCGGCAAATGCCGACTACTCCACAGGCAGAAAGATGAGAATATATTATCACTGGAAATTTTACAGACTCTTGGTAATTGCCTAAGGCAATTGCTCAAAGCTACTGCTGCTTCTACTGCAAATATTCTAGGTTACAACAGATGTGTATTTATAGCCACAAAAATCTTGACCTAGCCGCCATAAAGACATACTAGTAGAATGACTAAAATACCACAGATGTGAACCCCAGCTTCAGCTGTTATCCACCAGAACGTAACCATGCTGGCATTTGCCCAAACTAAGATTTTCCCAAAACTGACTTTCCCAAAGTCGACTTACGCTAAAGTCGACTTCCGCAAACCGACTTACGCCCAAAGTTGACTTACGCCCAAAGTGACTTTGCTCACACATTACTTAAACTCGATTTAGTACTCACTTCTAAATAAGAGGTCAAGTCACATTTCTAACAAATCTCCACCTTAACTTGAAATCTCGTTCAAACAAATGTATAACCAGATGTACTGTACCAGATGCATTTGTCAATGCCATATGTATTGTACCACATTCCTCCTCTTCTTCAGAGTTGATTGAGTTGAGAATAGATGTGATCAACTTGATCACCAGACAAGATGTGAATACCAGTTCAAATGTAATCACCTCAGTTGAGCACACTTAGTTGAGTTCTTCAGATTCAACTTCAACCAAACAGATTGCAGATTCAATTTCTGATTCTGAGCTGACCAGATGTGAACACAATATACTTCAAGTAAGACTTCTCCAGACAAGACTTAACCCCAGATGAGAACTCCACCTCAGACATGTTCACCAGATGCTTAGCTGACTTCACTCAGCCAAACATATCAGATTTATCTTACTCAACGGACTTCACTCAGTTGAGGCTTCTAGACACAGATGCAGAACCAGCGCAGACATGTTCAACAGACTCAGCAGATGCCACTCCACTGACAGATGGACTCAGCTGACTCTTCATTCAGCTTACTTCCCATACTTGAACACTCTACTATACAAATCTGACTTTTACTCAGCTTGTACTAAATCAGCTGAGCCACAACTCAGCCAATCCCAGATTTTGGTTCCACTCATATTCAGCTATTGATTCTTCAGGTTCAGATGCACAACTAAGTGCCAGATTAGTGTTGATTGTTCTCAACTGAGTTCTGCAAACTCAGTTGATTATGGACCTGAAGCTCCACCTGCTTGTCAACACTCCGATTCGATTCGCAGACAGATTTGGATTAGGGTCTTTGGAATCACCCTTCTTGAATGTCTTCTTTCCAGGATTTCCATTCCCTCTGCAACTGCTACTAGCAATTAAACCATCAGCCCGATTTTCTATACCTGTGCAAGATGAATTATGCCTTAGCTCTCGATTATGGAGAGATGCTCTAACATCCTCCAATGAAAATGTGTCTCTTCCAACAATAAAAGACTGCACAAAATTCTCATATGATGCTGGCAGTGATACCAACAAAATTAGAGCTGCATCCTCATCTTCGATCTTAACACCAATACACCTTAAACCAATCAATATTGTGTCCAGCTTTTCTAGATGATCTCTGAAAGGCATTCCTTCATGCATCTATAAACTGAACAGAAGTTGCTTCATAAGCAACTTGTTGGTCAACGACTTTATCATATACAGATTCTCAAGCTTTAGCCACAGCCCTGCTGCTGAATCCTCTTCAGCAACTTCATTGATAACATCATCCGACAAGCACAACAAAATCATTGAATGTTCTTTCTTCTCCAGATTGGAAACCTCAGCGTTTCCGGCATCCACCGCCTTTGACAACGGAGCCCAGAGCCCCATTTTCCTCAATAGAACACGTATCTTGATTTTCCATAGATTGAAATTGTTCATTCCTGTGAATTTATCAATCTCAACATTTAACCCAGACATCTTGATCTTGCCAAAAAAATGGAACTTTTATCACAGAATCCTAGCACTGGTGAAGGTATTGGTGAAGATAATCTTTTTCAAAGAGATGGTTCCCAAACGAAACCTCAAATTCCTGATGATAACATGGACGCCTCGATACCAACTTGTTAGAATTAGGACCGTCGAGATCCAAATGGATTGCAATAATCAAGAATAAACGAGAAAGCATAAATCACACAAGAAAAATAACACAGGATTTAACGTGGTTTCCGGCAAATGCTGACTACTCCATGGGCAAAAAGAGCATAATATATATTATCACTGGAGATTTTACAGACTCTTGGAAATTTCCTAAGGCAATTTCTCAAAGCTACTGCTTCTTCTACTGCAAATGTTCTAGGTTACAACAGATGCGTATTTATAGCCACAAAAAAACTAGACCTAGCCGCCATAAAGACATACTAGCAGAATGACTAAAATACCACAGAGGTGGACACCAGCTCCAGCTGTTATCGACCAGAATGTAACCATGCTGACATTTGCCCAAACTGAGATTTGCCCAAAACTGACTTTCCCAAAGTGACTTGCTAAAGTGACTTCCTGCAAATCGACTTACGCCCAAAGTCGACTTCGGCCCAAGTGACTTTGCTCAGCCGACTTTGCTCAACTTAGTACTAAACTCATTTTAGTACCCAGCTCTAAATAAGAGGTCAAGTCACATTTCCTAACATAATCAACATTCAACCACTGGTTTTCATCCTTACAAGATTCTAAGATCCAGATCGAAGATCATCTGACTCCATCGCCCCTAGGTCCCGGGCATGCTAGCACTAAATGAGTCATAAATGATCCGGTGAACTGCTTAGACCGTCGTCCTCGTTAGATCTAAAAGGCTAACCCGAGTTGACAAGACATTTATGTCACACAATTATATGGGGTGAGCATTCTATTAGTTTACAGATGTGAGACTTTACAATCGTCATAAATGATCCGGTGAACGTATTGCTTAGACCGTCGTCCTCGTTTGATCTAAAAGGCTAACCCGAGTTGACAAGACATTTATGTCACACAATTATATGGGGCTGAGCATTCTATTACTTTACAAATGTGAGACTTTACAATCTCCCCCCTTATAAGGGACTGACATCCTCGCCAGGACTTGTCCCAGTCTCGTCCCAACTAGAGGATTTCTAAAGGTGACCCCACTGTCTCTCAAGGTATGTCACTTAGATCTGTCTAATAGTCGACTTTGACTACCATTCTGTAACGCCCTTAGACTCCGGGTCTGGTAGCGCTAAATGTGTCATAAATGATCTGGTCAACTGCGTAGACCATCGTCATTGGTTTGACTAAAAGAGCTATCCCGAATTGACAAGACCTTTATGTCTCACACTTATATGAGGGTGAGCATTCTATTACTTTACAGATGTGGAACTTTACACTTCATTCCTTATAGGACCAGTGGCAGATAACGGCGGTGGTTACGGTTGTAGTTAGTTTTGTCTTTCTCCACCGGCTTTTAAGTCCTTTAAGATACGACTCGTTCGGAAAAAATAATTCGTATTTTAGTTTGTTGATTACTAGTTTTTATTTCTACTACATCCATTCCAAATTAACTGATGCAGTTGCTAAAAAATTGTTCCACTTTATCTGATGTAGAACATTTTCCAAAACAACATTTAATGCTCATTTTTCCTACTTTGCCCTTATTTAATACTAGGTAGGAAGTTGAAAGGAAGATTTCATTAATTATATATTAGGGTTTTTTTAGACATTGCATCCTTAAAGTCATAATATTAAATCACATTTTTAATAAACGTGTCTTTGGCAACTGCCTCAAATATTTAGAAACATATGGAGTCATTTTTTTAAAGTCTATATAAGTGTCCCGATTTGGACTTTCGTTCTCTTTTATGGAGTTATTGTCCTCCCTTGAAAAGCATATCATTTCCCTAATGGAGTTGATTTTCTTTTAGTGGAGTGTTTGTTCCCCTGTTTTGGAGTTTACGCATTCCCGTGATTTTATCTCCTATGTGGAGTTAACTCTCCGAATTTGCTTAGTGAAGCTAGTATTGTAATTTTCTTTATGTTTTATGTAATAAAATTTCTTGCCTTCCATAAGAGCACTCACATCAGATCATCTTAACGAATACTTTATTTTACAATTTTAAATATACGTTTTTTTAAATGCATCAAATTTCTATTTTACATAATGTGATACATAGAAAAGAAAATTTTCGAATCTGGATGAACGCGTAGATGTAAAGGAAATTTCCCGAATTTGTATTTCAAAGTAAAAATAAAGTATCTGCTGCGCATGTTATTTTTCCCGTTGAAATCTCTAAAACAGAGTTTTTTCAAGGATTTACGGTATATATCTACTGCAAGTGCTGTAAACAAAATTATATGGTTGTACTCGTTTTCTTTTAAAAGTTGGTGATACTCCGCAGGGTGTTTGGTCCAGTTCACTCTGCATTCTTCTATTTCACTAAAACTAAAACATTTCACCCGGTATGTTTCTATTTTCTATAACAAAACCAATTCACCCGTATCATTCAATTTTTTTTTGAAATGTCGACTTTTATTCATTGACATAGGGAGTACAATAATGTATCAAAAGTTGCAAAAAAGCAAAACTAGAACAGACGAGGTGGTTAGCACTAAACAATCAAAGCAACTAGAAACCCAGGCTATTTTTGGATTTCGCACTCTAATAAGAATTTTCGATATAATGATGTGGATTAGGGGTCTATCCTCACAATGTTGGTGATGCACATGATTTCTCCAAAACCAAATTGCTTGGATTGTTTCCCTAAAAATATAAGGCCAATATTCAACTTGAGCAGAGCAGCGAATGTTGGACTTGATCTACCCCCCGATGTTCAGCGTCAAAAAGAAATCAGACTGGCTCGTCCTAGGAAGGAGATTCCGCCAAACGTTCCTGGCCTATTTACAATCCATAAGAGCATGTAAATTGGTCTCATCATCTTGTTTGCAAAGAGGGCAAGTGGGTGTGCTGGATACATGTCTTCAACTGAGAAGAGCCAAGGTTGGAAAAGATTAATGGTCGGCTTGCCATAGAAGGATTTTAGTCTAGCTGGACGCTTTAGTTTCCAGATGTCACTCCAAATCTGGTCCACATTCAGTTGGGTTTCATTTTGGAAGAACAAATAGCCTTGCACAACAGTATACTCCTTGCCAGGCTTCCAATTAATGGATTCATCACTAATAGAAAAACTAGCTTTCAAAGCATTTACAGTAAGGCAAATGCATTTCCAGGCATAAGAAGCACTATCTTTAGGCTGGGTGAAGGGGCTGCCATACTTCATTACAATGGCTGACCAGAGTGAATGATCATCTAGGAGGATTTTTCATACCATTTTACCTAGTAGAGCCAAGTCCATGTGGTGGGGGGTTTTTGAAGCCTAACCCTCCAAGTTCTTTGGTGAGACATAAACTCTTCCTAGAGATACAATGCATCTTCCGCTCCTGCTATTCATCAACCTAGAAGAACTTTTTGCACACCTTGTTTATCTCATTCAGAACACATGTAGGAACTTTGGTAGCTTGCATAACATAGTATAGGTGGGTGGCCAAAGAGCTCTTGATAAGAATCATTCTACCTGCCTTGGAGAGGGATTTGATCTTCCAACTAGATAACATCTTCAAAAATATAGTCAAGAATATAGTTGCATGTGTTGAAATAGTGTCCTAAACCCAATCAGGTTGGACCAGATCCGACCAGGTGGGATCATTTCTACTTTTTTTTTTATGTTTATACATATAATAAATGGCTTTTCTGTTATTATATATTTGTTCGTCTGACGGATCAATTATGTTATTGTATATATCATAACGTCCTTAGTGTCAAACTGTGAAAAAGAAACCATGACAGTGATTATGGTTGATGAGATCTCGACTCACTTTAAAAGGTTTGATACTTAAATGTCTCTAGTCGCATGTTCTATTAAATAGGACATTAATAGTACGATTAGACTAGCATGTATTAGATGTCTTCTATCTTATGAAGATAGGGATAGATCTCGTCTATCGAATTGTGGAGACACTTCGATTGTACGTGGACGTGTATTAGAGAATGTGTACGTTAGACTGACCCACTTACTTTATTAAGTGTCGCACTATGTGGCGGTTGTGTAATTATCCTAAAACCGGAGTCTTCATGACATCACGGTGTGGATTGTCATACTTTGACACTATTGAGGTTTACCTTAGCCATGGGGCGATCTGGTAGTGATTAGATGTGATACTAAAGCATGTTTAGGATTCATGTTGCTCGTCCGGAATTCGCGTATCCTATGAATATGAGTAAATATCCGAAAGGGCCTTCTTATAAGAAATGTCTTATTTTCGAAAGTCTTTGCAAAGCGGAAGTAATATGTTACTTCGAGAGAGTAGGATATGCAGATTATGAGATACGGTCGTTGATGTTTGACATTCGAGATACGACCGTATGGATATTGTAACAGCGATAGGATTCTATTTACATGGTAACCGTTTCACATGAAAGGTAGTAGTCATTGCATTTGACTCTTCCGATGATTGGGGGTCGTGGACGTGTTGCTAAACGCTATCCATGATCGTTAGGTATGAAGGGCATTTTTGTAATTGCACTTTGTGCCTACGGCCAACATATTCGGAAGCCTATCAGGTCACACACATAAAAACTTCTAGCCGGATTAAAATGCAGTTATAGTGATAACCAAATAAGAAAAGTTTATCTCGACTATAAAGTGTTATAGTGATAAATTAATATGATGGTATTTATTTATTATGAATAAATATAATACAAGATATTAATTATATTAATTAATTAAGAATATTACGGATGCCAATTTATGGCTATGTGGGGCGCAAGTTATTGTGTATATGATACACATGGATTTTGCAAATTAATTAATAGTATTATCATATATGAATATTAGATATTAATATATATAGATTTACACATATGTGCAAATTGATTTATGGTAAAATATTAAAGATATATTCAACATTGAAAATATATACTCCGTATCTTGGAAAGTATTTAATATGAGATATTGAATATTTGTCAAATATGATTTAAGGAATATCCTTAATAAGATTAAGGAAAGTACTTCATGACATAAATCAATCAAATATATTTTCCTTATTTTACTAGTAAAAGGTTTTCTTTCTCCTCAGTCATTTAGGAAGCCTCTCACAATCAGTTTTGGGGGCATTGGGGCTCTTTTGAACAACACAATTCCAAGAGTTAATAATTCTTGTGAAAAATAAGAGAGCTTCCTAGGGGGGTTTTAAGAGAGAGAGAGAGAGAGAAAAGGTCGGTCTAGCAACCGAGTTTTTCTAGTAGCAATCCAATAATGGATTCTGGCGGGTTGTTCATGTGGATCAACGGTAGAGGCCGAACGCTTGGGCGGCTTCATGCAGAAACTACAACCGTAGACAAAGCGACGATCTATTTTAGATCATCCAATGTATTCTTTTAGTCTACTTTTATTCTTGTTGCTCAAAGGATGTCGATCCTGGTTAAAAAGGAAATAAAATTTTAAATTCTGCTGCTTTCCCGCGTAGTAACAGTGGTATTAGAGCGAACTTCGTGCTTAAGCAATAAGCATTAATTAATATGCGTAGTTAATTGCATCGTTTAAATCACGTAATTAAAAGATGAAAGATTTTTTATTCGCAAAAGGTATACACGAAAAGAAAAAATATATAATATTCGGCCATGGTGGTGCTCGGCGATCGGCGGCGGCACCACCACCGTCTGATCGCCGGCGGCGGCGGCGGCTGCTGGCGTGATGCGGAGGTTCCCATTTTGTTTTGTGTATAATATAGTTCATAGTAGTGATTGATAATATCTCTTTGTTTAGTTACTGTAATGTGACTAACCAATGGTTCAAATAGTTTGGACCATTGAGAGGCCACATGGCACTATAGTATAATTGGGTTGTTTTATGGTTCACAATTATAGACCTACGATTAACCTAGGCCTTTTCAAATTTTGTTTGGAATAGGCCTAGGCCCTTTTCAAAATATTTGATTTTGGAAAGAAATTCGATCTGTGGTCTTTTTTCAAAATATTTGATTTTGGAAAGCTACTTCAGAGTAATCTTTTTTTGTTTTGGAAAACAAAGACATATGTTTTGATTAAGAATCAAAAGGGAAAGAAACAAAAGAGACTTAATTTAAATTTTGATTTATTTTGGAATAGTTCTAATTGATTAAAATTAAAATAGAAATTGTTTTGAAATTAATCGTTAATTTTATTTCGATTAAAAATCATTAATTAATTAAATGTTAATTAGTTAATTGATTAGATGAAATTATTTAATTGATTAAACGTTAATCGATTAATTAAGATGCAAGTTGATAATTTTAGATTTTATCTTTTTCATAAGATTTTATTGTATTGAATAGATATTGTGATTGATATAATATGATTATATGGACCCCGATTGATCATTGACTCGACCAATAGGATAGATGTGAATTATTTAATTTTCTGTTGGTTTGAAATTGTCCTAGGCCGTTATGAAGAACGTGACCTAGTTTATTTTATGTATTATCTCATTCCCTTTAGCTTCCCTCCATGTGTGCGGGTGTATTTATTTTATTAGATAGAATTTTATGTAACATGAATGGAGCGAAGACGAAGGCCAAAGAAGACGACATAGAGATCCTGTTGGTGGTTGCATTCTACCCTGATTGTGACCAGCGATTTAAATCGGTTTGTATTCGAAACCGCACATAGGAAAAATCCATGATCATACCGGTTAATTTACGCATTTATTTATTTTGTGCTTGTATTTATTTTATATGATACGATAGATGCATGATTAGGCATGATCTAGATAAATGTGTAGGATGTATATCTATAGAAATAGATATATTTGATGAGGCTGTAATTAATTGAAATTAATTAAGTGAATTAATTTAAAATTACTCCCACAACAAAAATCGAGTCATAGATTGGATTCCATCCACTAAAGAATTTTGAAAAATTCTTCAAACTCAATTGAGAGTAGTTGATTAGTGGGAGCAAAATCATAAACCAAAAGATCATTTTTTATTTTGTATGTATAGACAACAACACTCTTTTTATCTTTATTTTATGTTGTAGTTTTGTAGCAAACTTTTATTCTGTGTTTTTATTTCTCAATCATTAAAACAAAAAAATAAATGACTGTTACCTTTTGAGAAAGGTTCTCAAATAATGTTAAGTAATTTTAATCCTTTTAAAATAAGCAATGACACGAGCAACTATGTTATAATAGTTAAAGGCAACGAGACTGCATATTTGATGTAGTGCTCTAAGACTTTAATTATTAACCAAAACGGAAGCTCATGATGTGATTAAATCTCTTGAAATGAGTTTCAACAAATTAATCATATATTGGATATGTCGATATCCAATAGGTCATTTTGTCATACGATGACAATCAATTCGAACATTAGATGTGACGAATGCAAATGACCACAATGAATTTTGGAAAGGTTGTTTTCAAGATTGAAAGATTTAAGTATCGACTTAATTCTATAACCATTGCTTGAAATTTAATTAAATAGTTCATGTTTTGAATATGATTCAAAAGGTTAAATAAAATATCTAATAAACTTTGGATTTCTTTATGAAAGAAAATTTAAAAAGTAGCTCTTGTGATTTTTCTTAAGTCTTATGAAGACTAAACTAAGAAATATTTACAAGTGCTTAAAGGATTAAAAGGAAAGTTAGGGCATGTGCTTAAATAAGAGAACTTATCGAAGTCTCTATTCTAAGAAAGTAAGTTGAGGTGAATCTATCAAAGCTCAAGTTGATTCAAAGATATATGACATCTTACGAGTATGATTGAATTAGAAAGATTAAATACATAATATCTAAAGATATGGAAAGTGAAGCAAACATTGCAACATTTGCCATATTGTGTTCTGAATCTAGTAAACTGATTAAGGAACTAAATAAATGTTATTGTATTCCGGTTCTTATGAAGAACATGACTTTCAGTTATCCGTTCTGATTTAATGGATAAATTCAATTGTAAGGAATAAATATTATTCCAATAAAGTTGGATAATCACTAAATCTAACATACTAGATTTGTGTCACCATATAGTTGATATAGGTGATAAATATCAACCAAATATTTATATGGCTATTATCCTTGATATTTTGTGGTTGTTCTAGATGTAGTCTCTCTCGAAGAGAAACGTGTAATCAAACGTCATTCTGATGATGTCTGAACCATATGATTACGAATCATTTGGATAATACGTATTTTATCTAAAGATGACTATAAAACCCATTTATGAAAAGGTTATAAAGTCTTGAAATTTGCCTAAAGCCTAAACATACCGATGTTTGTTGGCTTATGACGATTAATGCCACGAATGATATTATTGTTTATTACTCTCTTTGACTATTTTAGAAATAGTTGAAATTACTTAGTGAAGTACGAATTTCAGAAATTCTGAAAGGTTCGGACTAGTACGAATATGAGATTGGTAAACAATTTAGGAATTAATCTTCAAGTGGATTGAAGTAATTAATACCTGAAGGGTGTTGCAGAAGTTGTCTGAAAGGGAATCAGATTCTCCCTTGAAGGATACCATTTTGGGACTCGCAATTAGATTGTGTTTCTTAAATGGAAATAGCACTATATACGATAAAGATGTGAAGTAAGCCACGCAAAGTATCCCTTACCTGTTTTGGGATAGTGCCCTTATACAATACATATACTTAACCGAGTTCCGAAGAATAAAGGTTGGATAAATTCCATACCAGATATGGAAGGCGATGACATCAAATCCATCTTAACTGATGATTTAAGGTTTTCATGCCTCTAGCAAACAGGCAGTGTCTGAAAGGCTTGGAGCCTAGTATGACATATGCAACTTTGTGGGATATCTTAGCAAGAACGCTAGATATTATTTGCATACCCGTGGAGCAAAAGTGATTGTATCCAAACATGTTGTCTTTTAAAGGAAGTGTTTATTCCAAAACAAACAGTGGGAGTAAATCTCAAAAGTAGTTTGAGAACCACAATGAGATATTCAACCGTCGGAACGTGAGCAGGCGCCGCATAGCGATGAGGTGTAAGACACTGCTTGGGGCACACATGTATTCTATTAGTCGACAAATAACCACACGCCTGAAAGGGCTACTGGTATGTGTTGAAATAGTGTCCTAAACCCAATCGGTTGGACCGGATCCGACCGGGTCGGATTATTTCTACTATCTCTTTGTGTTTATACATATATTAAATGACTTTTCCGTTGTCATATATATATTCTTTTATTCAACTTTTTATTTTACAAGTGTAATTTTTTTTTGTTCCATTCTATAATCAAATTTGTTTAAAAGTTAAAAACAACAATCAAATTTACTTTACTATACCGACATTTGAAGTTGTTCTGATTTAATCGTTTACTTCAATTCGGTTTTAGTTATAAGTAAAATTGGTTAGTTTTTTTCAACTTTTTTTTTTATAACCGTTAAATTTTATTTAGATTTTGTAAAATGTCAAGAAGAGGTGAATCATCACAAGGCAATTGAAATGTTACTTTCCGTGCTCACACGGTTGTGCCGGAATCGGATGATGTTGGTTATAGACCCGTGGTACAACATTTTACAAACCCTGTCAACGGTAGTCACATTTCAATTCCTCAATTCGAAACACCTTTAGATTTCAATCCTCATGATTTTGATAGTCATTACGATGATATAATGTCTCAAACTGAAAATTTTAACATCAAACTTAACGAAGATGAAAATAATAAGCCTCGTAATGATGACGCTGACGTTGATGATGATGATGATGTATTTCCGACTACTTCCCGTCATAGACAAGGACGTGGTGGGAGTCGTGGGACTATAAGAACA
Source organism: Gentiana macrophylla (assembly GCA_026214975.1). NCBI lineage: Eukaryota > Viridiplantae > Streptophyta > Magnoliopsida > Gentianales > Gentianaceae > Gentiana > Gentiana macrophylla. The sequence continues at coordinate 81,992,871 of CM047817.1, read as the reverse complement.
CCAAATCGGGGTCTTGCATCCGGTGTAGGTGCAGGTCCTACTCTTGAGTCAGTCGATTTAGAGGGTGATGAAAGTACCCAGAAGGAGCACAAGAAAAAAGGTTAAAATCAAAAAAATTTACGGAATTTTTCACAAAGGTTCATCGGACTGATGCATTAGCATTAGCTAACCCCGGAAATTTTTTCTACGGGGTGTGCGAATTCTGTGGCACTAAATACAAATTAAAGCGGGTGGTGGTTACGGATCGATGTGGAATCACATGATAAGTAAACACCCGGAAAAATTGGAAGACTGCGCGTCTCAAACCCAGCTAAACATGCCGAGCTCCAGTGGAGGTAACACTTCTCCACTTTTTATTTACACTCGTGATAATTGTAGAGATCTAACCACTGATCTTGTTGCGGGGATGGGTCTTCCTTTTAGCTTTCCCGAGAATCCTCTTCTCGAAAGTAACGTACAAGGGGATTTGCAACCGGATTTTACTCGTATCCCTCGTGCAAAGTTGACTAGGGATTTAAAAAAAATAAAATTAAACGACATAATATTATAAAAGAAAGTTTGAAGACAAATAAATTCCGAGTATGTGTATGTGCCAATATTTGGGAGGATAGGAGGACCAACAATTATTATTTGGGCGTGTCGTGTCACTGGATTGACAACAATTGGGTTGTCCAAAAAAATGTTAATTGCTTTTCGTTTATTTAACGAAGCTCATAATGCTTCTAACATTGCATATTTATTAGTTGATATTTTTAACGAATACGATTTAAGAGATAAAGATTTTTCTATTGCGTTTGACAATGCTTCAAATAACACTGTTTCTATTCCCAATTGTGAACCTCTTTGTAGCGGTAAATTTTTTCATGTTAGATGTTTATGCCATATTTTTAATTTATGTGTAAAAGATGGTCTAAAAGTTTTTTTACCATAATATTAATGCGATAAAATCTTCGATTGCGCATGTGTTAGGTAGAAATACTCTTACTCATAAGTGGTATAAATATCTTAAAGAGAAAGCTCATCGCCCTGTCAAACTACCGGAAGATGTACCGCAAAGGTGGAACACCACTTATGATCTTTGGGAAAAATCAAACAAAATTAAAAATACTTTTTGTGCTTTTTTAGATGAACACTGTGCGAGCGAATATCGTTTGTTTCCCCATGTTTGGACTGGATGCAAGAAACTGATGGATGTTTTTGAAGTATTCAAGAAATTTACTGAATTGTTTTCAAGATGTTATCAAGCCACATCATATTTAGTCTTGCCTGTTAGTGTAGAAATAACTGACGAGTTTCAAACCTTGGAACATGACCATGTATTATTTCAATGTTTAGGGTCGATGAAGGAGAAATGGAATAAGTACATGTTGTGTAATCCTGACACTTATCTCATTTGTTCCATTCTCGACCCTCGTTTAAGACTAGTAAGAGTATCTCCCATGTTAAGTGCTTACTATGATGCTTTGTCTGATGATCATGATATGCCCCCGGTAGATTATACAGTTGAAGTAGATAGACTTGAAAAATTATTAAACACTTTGTATGTTGAATATGAGAGTATGTATGAAATGAGAAAGACGCGGTTCCCAATCCATCAGCAAGTTCTTCTACTAACCCTGCAGGTGTCCTACGGGGAATTCAAAAAGTTCTGGATAAAATGAATTCGAAACGACAGAAGGGAGCGGTAGCTTCATCCGATCAACGTACAGAGATAACCAAATATGTAAACACAACATTTGAAGTCTGTCAAACGGGTACCTATGATTATGACTTCGACTTATTGAAGTCGTGGAAGAGACATGCTAAAGATTTTTCAGTGCTAGCAATGATGGCAGCCGAGTTTTTAAGTTGCCCTGTTTCGACCGTCACTGTTGAACGAGCTTTCAGCATGGCAGGAAATGTGCATACAGATAGAAGATGTTCGCTTCATCCCATCGCTTTAGAGAAGCAAATGTGTTGTCAAGATTGGGTAAGAGCCAAGAAGAGGATGCAAGACATTGAGTCAGAAGATGAGTCACGGTTCGAAGTCGGTGACACTGAAACTTTAGGAGGAGCAAACGCTCGAAATACCGACATCGATAATTTTGAAGATTAAAGGTACGCAATTTATATCTTACTTATATATTGTTACAATGTATATAAAAAACTATAAAAGACTAAAAAAAACTATAAGAAACTATTAAAAACTATAGAAAAAAAAGCCATTAAAAAAACTATAAAAGACTAAAAAAAAAAAACAATAAACAAAACCTATAGAAACTATAAAACCTATAAAAAGACTATAAAAGACTACAAAAAAAACTATAGAAATCTATAATAAATAAATAAAAAAAAATAAAAAAAAAAATAAAAATAAAAACTATAACAAAAAAAAGCTATAAAAACACTATACAAACCTAAAAAAAATTAAAAACTATAAGAAACTATAAAATACTATGAAAAAACTATAAAAACTATAATAAAAAAAACTATAAAAACCTAAAAAAAAAAACCTAAAAATACTATAAAAGACTACAAAAAAAAAAACAATAAAAAAAACCTATAAAAACATATAAAAAGACTACAAAAAAACTATAAAAAGAACTATTAAAACTATAAATAAAAAAAACATAAAAACATTATACAAACCTAAAAAAAGTATAAAAAAACCTATAAGAAACTATAAAAACTATGAAATAGGTATATAAAATATAAAAAAACAATAAAAACCTATATAAAAAAAACTATAAGAACTAAATTCGCTTTGATTTTTTTAAATATGTCGTGCCTTCGACATGATTATATATAAAAGATACGTAAGCAACCGAATTTCCGGTACAAGCATTAATAACATGATTTACATATAAGAAAATAACATAATATATCTCACGTAATATTTAATAAAACAACATTTTTAATCAACTTATACTTAAAACCGATTAAAAAAACTATAAGAAACTATACAAAAAACTATGAAAAAGGTATATAAACTATAAAAAAACCTATAAAAAACTATAAAAGACTAAAAAAAAAAACTATAAGATCTACGTTCGCTTTGATTTTTTATATGTGTAAATCTCCCAACACGATTACATATAAAAAAGATACGTGAGCAACCAAATTTACAGTACAAGCGTTAATAACATAATTTACATATAAGAAAAAATAACACAATATATCTCACGTAATATTTAATAAAACAACATTTATACTTAAAATCGACTAAAAAAAACTATAACATGTGTCAAAAACAAAAAAACAAAAACTATAACAAACTATGAAAAAAGTATATAACTATAAAAAATAAAAAATAAAATAAAAAACTATAAAAACCTATAAAAAAAACTACGTTCGCTTTGATTTTTTATATGTGTCGTGCCTCCGACACGATTACTAAGAAAGATACGTAGGCAACCGAATTTCTAGTACAAGCGTTGAAAAAATAACATAATTTACATATAAAAAAATAACACATTATTAATATTATATTTAATAAAACAACATTTATAATCAACTTTCATTTAAAACCGAATAAAAAACTATATATTACGTCATTCAAAAAATACTATATATTACATTTGCTTTGGTTATTTTATATTACATTCAAATTTAATTAATAGTAATTTGTCATTATAGTGAAAAGAATAAGTATTTTCTGAAATGGAAAAAAATTATTATTAATTTTTAGAACCGTGATCTGAACCGGAAAGAAACCGTGTGAACCGTTGAACCGCCGGTTCTGTGACGGTTTCAAAACCGGCATGAACCAGAAGAAAAAAAAAACCGGCGGTTCAGTCCGGTTCCGGTTCGGTTGCATCATTTGGCCAGGTTTAGATTGACATATTGTTGCTTGGTCTTAGGTGGTTTGTTGTCATTTTTTCTAGGTTTTATATGAGGCTGATATATTAAGAGAGAAAATTCAACTTTATGGCACCGAAAGTAACGATCTTCACTCTATTACTCCTGCTACGTTTTCTGTCTTTTTTTCTTTATAATTTTTATCAGATTTGATGTCTATTAATGGTGATTGATTGTTTTTATATATTAGAATTTTAGTCAGTAATTATGCTTACACGTTATTACCTAAATTATATTTTTTATCCGTAATCTTTTTTTGTTGTAATTTTATAATTTTAATCATAATAATGTTCACACGTTATTACCCATTTTTTTTTTCTTCATTTTTTTTATCAGAATTGATTGTCGTTAATGGTGATTTATTTTTTTGTATATTAGAAAGTTATTCATTAATTATGTTTACACATCATTACACAATATAAGTTTTTCTTTTCTTTTTTAACCATAATCATTTTTTACCTGTAAATTTTTTTTGTTAGAATATTATTCATTAATTATGTTTACACGTTCATACCCATATTATGTTTGTTTTTTAAATAATTCTTATCATAATTGATTGTATGTTTAATGGTGATTGATTTTTTTTGTATATTAGAATGGGTTAATCAATTAAAATTTCTAAATGGACAATCACTAACATTGATTTTTTTATGTACAACTTATTCATTAATTATCTTCACACATTATGTAAAATAAAAATTTTATTTTGTTTTGTATTTATCTCCCTTTTATTTTCCCCCTTAATAAATTGAGGACTTTTTTCTATTATATATGTAACGTTACTGTTTATTTGTCTCTTAAGTATTTCCATGCTGATAGCAAATTTTGCTGCTTATTTCTTCTTGGTTAGAATTTTAATTATTAATTATGTTCACACGTTATTACCTATATTATGTTTTCTTTTTTTCTTTATAATTTTTATCAGAATTGATTGCCTGTTAATGGTGAATGATTTTTTTGTATATTATAATGTTATTCATTAATTAAGTTTACACGTTATTACCCAAATTATAAATTTTTTTAACCGTAATCTTTTTTCGTATTGTTAGAATTTTAATCATTAATTATGCTCGCACGTTATTACTCATATTATATTTTCTTTTTTTTCCTTTGTAATTTTTTATCAGAATTGATTGCATGTTAATGGTGATTGTTTTTTTTGTATATTAGAATGATATTCATTAATTATGTTTACACTTTATTGCCCAAATTATGTTTTATTTAACCGTAATAATTTTTTACACCCGTAATTGTTTTTATGTTTGAATTTTATTCATTAATTATGTTTACACGTTATTACCCATATTATGTTTTCTTTTTTCTTCTATTATTATAATTTTTATCAGAAGTGATTACGTGTTTAATGATGATTGATTTTTTGTATATTAGAATGAAATAATCAATTAAGATTTCTAACTGGACAATCACTACCCATAATCTTTTTTTATGTTACAATTTTATTCATTAATTATGTTCACACGTTATGTAAAATCAAAATTTTATTTTGTTTTGTATTTAAATCATCTTTTATTTTGTCCCTAAATAAATTGAGGACTTTTTCCATTATATATGTAACGTTACTGTTTATTTGTCTCTTTAGTATTTCTCTGCTGATAGCAAATTTTGCTACTTCTTTCTTCTTGGTGGGTAAAACTTGGTTTCAGTTTTACAGGTACTATGCTTTGCTTCTCCTTTTGATGCGGTAGTATGTAGTAGAATTTTAATTTGTATTTCAGTTTGATATTTTTTACTTCTAGATTATCAACCCTTCATTTTCATTCTTTTTTTCCATTTGTTTTACAAATCGTTTACAGGGATTCGTTTAATACATGCATACACTGGGTAGGTTCTTTTTCTTTTTCCTGATCGTCCACTTTTTTTGTGTGCTTCAATCCGGAAAATGGATTGTTTCTTTCATTATGACTAATGATTTTTTTTCATTCTTCATTCTTCATTCTTCATCATATTTTTTTGGTAGAGATAAGTTTAGATTTTCATTCTTCATCTCATTCTTCAGGTAATCAACTTTGGCGAAAGAAGTGTTGTGATTATTGAAGATTGGGCGGAGTATTGCAAATGTCTTTGCAGATTTGTGCAGAAGACATATGCTTTGGATTTTGGAAACGTAGTATACTAACTAGAATTATGGCTTAAAATTTGATATTTTTATTTTTATTTTTACTCATCAATTATGTTGATTTTAGTAGCATTCAATGATTTGGCATCGTTCCAAGGTTACCACTATATATAGTTTCCTTAGATTTATTTGCAAGGATATTTTTCATTGGCATTTACTTTTTATTTGTTGCATGCACATTACTATTTCAGTAAAAAAATTTGAGGGGTAGTAATACACAAGTTGATCCAGTTTTAGGTTATATAAAGGTGATGAAGAGATTATTTTTGTTTGCTTCTTAAGAGAAATTGGTTATATTGTTGCATGATCGTTATGATACAGATAAAATTGAGAAATAAATTAAATGATGCATTACTTTTATTAGCAATCTTATAATAAATAAAGTTCATATAATAAAGAATACAAAAGATATTATTCAATATATATCATCTTCTATTTATAGTCATTTGGTAGTTTTATTTATATATTTGTGTTAAGCCAAAAAATTTAAATTTACGTTCAATGATTCAAAATAACTTACAATTCGGATTACCGTATAAATTTTTTTTTAAATTTGTGTCAATGGATCAAATAAACCCATCGTTTGAAACAAATGAAGCAATAATTGAGTACATTTTTTGATAAATCGTTTCATTGCTACATCATTTTATATAAACATACATCCCCGTGCATTGCACAGGTTTCAAACTAGTATATATATATATATATATATATATATATATATATATATATGAAAAGGCTTTACATGGGATTATCAATGCTCTTGAACATGATCTACAATCACTAAACAACTTAATTTGTAGCAAGAAATTTTCGTACCGTGTTGTCTAGACTTAATCGAAAAGGGCACCCCTATAGAGGTATCTTTAGCGGCCCGTGTGTTATCGGGCTCCTTTCTTTCACAGTCGGTCCCGGAGGATACGAAGAAGGTTATGAAATATGTAATTGATGTTGCGCTGAACACCAGATTTGCGGTAACAGTGTTTATCTTGTGGATATAAGGCTGATATATGTGATTTCAACGGTGCAGATACGGTGGCGATGAAGAACAGTAAATGATTCGACAATTGGCAGAGTGTATCTGCTTGTATTAGATTTATAGCTTAGAGCTTGAGGTTAGAGATTAGCTTTCTATTACATTGTGATCCCATATTTATGGGCTAAAAAGTAAGTCGGTTTACTGTTCATCGACAAGACAACTAGAGTACATAGCTAAGGAAAGTATGCATGCAATACAGTGTCCTATCCAAATTGCTTTTGAGCCACCGGATTGATAAATATGGCGGCGTCGCTCCCAAATGACCAAATGATGAGTCGCGACGAAAATGGACTCATTTGTGCCTTGTCTTGAACTAAGCTTGACTATATAGATAGAAATCACATGGAGAAGATGGGTCCGACATATGTCTGGCGGACAAGATCCGGCTTACTATTGGCGGCCAGGACCCGGCTTGTAGCTAGCGGGCAAGAGATGGCTGTGGTAGCGGCCAGCGGGGATAGAAGCCCATTACCTATGTTGATGGGACAGGATGGTAGGCCCAATATGGATGAACAGGGCACCATTCCGATCTGGGTATATCAGTAATGATGTTAAGATCAAGCACTTACCGTTGTACTAAAATCAATTGGTGTTCGTAAAGGCGCTACTATATTTCTTTATACATTCAAGAGTGTGGGAATATTTCCCAACACCCCCCCTCAAGTGTGGGCAATCTGTCCTAACACCCGTGTCAATTTTGGTGACTTGATCTTTAAACTGATGAATAAACTGGTGGGACTAATCTGGAAAACTGAGACTGAGAATGATGGTCAGTTTTAGTGAAGTATATTCAGTTCAGTTAAAGTCAGTTTGATGAAGTGCAACTAAGTTTCTTCAAAGTCGTCGCATCGATTTTGGTCTGCTGAGTATAGTTGAGTTCCGTATCTGAGCAGTTGATTACAAGTCTAGGAGAGTCAGTTTTGAACTGAGTTTCATCTGTGGATAACAGCTGGAGCTAGGATCCACATCTGGGGTATTTATGACAATTCCGACAAATATCTTTTTTGGCGGATAGGGTTTGGGATTTGTGCCTATAAATACCAATGTTGTAATCAATACAATGTGTTTCTTTCAAGAGTGTGTCTTTCACTTTGTGAGAAATTCCTTGTAACTTTGTGCATAATAGAATATCTCCTTTTCTGTCCGTGGAGAAGTCAACGCCGGAAACCACGTTAAATCATTGTGTTCTCTTTGTTTCTGTGTTTTATCAATTCCGCCATACTTTATGTTTGCATTGCTATAATTTTATCTTCCTTAATCTGTAAGCTTCTCGTCTGTGTGTTTATAACAAACTGGTATCGGAGCGTCAGGTTCAAGATTCAGAGAGAAGTTGCAGGTTGAACAGAGTTGATCTTCACCAAGACCGGTGACCGGTGCTAGGATTTGTGATCGGAGGTTTGTTCTTTAGTTAGGAGGATGTCATTAATGAACATAAAGATTGATAAATTTACAGGGAGGAACAGTTTCAGTTTGTGGCAAATCAATATGCGGGCTTTGTTAAAGCAACAAAGATTATGGACTTCTTTATCTGATAGAAGGGATGCCAGTTCTACAGATTATGCCAGTTTGGAGGAGAAAGCACATTCAACCATCTTGTTGTGCTTGTCTGATGATATTATCATAGATGTTGCTGAGGAAGACACCGCTTCCAAGTTATGGTTGTACACCTTGAAAGCCGGTATATGACTAAGTCATTGACCAACAAGTTGCTGCTAAAGCAGAGGCTATTCAGCCTGATGATGCATGAGGGGACTCAGTTGAGAGAACATCTTGATCATCTGAACACAATATTACTTGATCTCAGGAATATTGATGTTAAGATTGAGGATGAAGATGCTGCTTTGATTTTGCTGGTTTTATTACCAGCTTCCTATGATAACTTTGTGCAGTCCTTCATAGTTGGGAAGGATACAGTTGCTTTGGAGGATGTAAGGTTAGCTTTACATGCCAGGGAGCTGAGACATAAGGCAGTTGGGGCAGACAATCAGGCTGCTGGACTAGTAGTCAAAAGCAGCAGTGAAAAAGAGCATGGTCAATCTAGGAAGAAAATTTCCAAGAAGACAAGGTCCAAATGCCCTAAATCCACAGATGTTTGCAATTACTGTAAGTAGCAGGGACATTGGAAGTCCAATTATCCAAAGAGGAAGGAACGGCAGGAGAATAGTTCTGGCACAGCTGCTGTGGCAGCTGAGCATCACTCAGATGAGGATATGGTCCTAGTGGCAAGAGAGTCAGCACATCAAACTGATGTGTGGATTCTGGACTCTGGGGCATCCTTTCATATTTGCCCTCATAGGGAGTGGTTCTCAAGTTATCAGCAGATAGGTGGTGGTCATATATATATGGCAAACAGCAAGGTCTGCAAGGTAGTTGGAATTGGATCAGTTCAGTTGAGGACAGAGGATGGAAGATTTTGTAAACTGAGTGAAGTTAGACATGTTCCACAAATGACTAAAAACTTGGTATCTCTCAGTTCTTTGGACAACATGGGATTCAGTTTTAAGGGTGAAAGTGGTGGTTTTGGTTCTCAAGGGAGTCAAGAAAGGGACCCTGTATATACTACAAGGGTCAGTTGTTGTTGGTTCTGCTGTTGTGGCATCTGCTGAGATTCATCAGTCACAGCTTACAAAACTGGGGACATGAGGCTAGGTCACATGGGTGAAAAGAGGATGCAGGTTCTTTCTCAAAAAGATCTTCTTGGGGAGTGTAAGGTCAAGCATTTGGACTTTTGTGAGCATTGTGTGTTTGGGAAGCTTCATAGTGGCAAGTTCTCAAAAGGGATACACAACACAAAGTCATCACTTGATTACATTCATTCTGATTGTTGGGGGCCATCAAAGGTGGAGTCATTGGGTGGTCACAAATATTTTGTGTCCTTTATTGATGACTATTCAACGATGACTAGGGTGGTGATGATGAAACACAAAATTGAGGCATTGAAGAGCTTCATGCAATGGAAGGCTCTTGTTGAAAATCAGTTGGGGAAGAAGATCAAGAGACTTCGTACAGATAATGGTTTGGAATTCTGCTGGACTGAGTTTGATGAGTTGTGTAGAAATGAGGGTATTTCCAGAAATCATACAGTCTGGAATACTCCTCACAGAGAATTGGTAGGTAGAGAGGCTAAATCAAACTCTTCTGGAGAGAGCAAGATGCATGCTCTCTCATGCTGGTTTATCAAGAAGATTTTGGGTAGAGGCCGTAAGTACATCTTGCTAATTAATCAACAGGAGTCCTCACACAGGGATCAGTCTCAAAACACCAATTGAGATGTGGTTAGGCAAACATGTAGATTATTCAGTTCTAAGGGTATTTGGAAGCACAGTTTACTATCATGTCAGTGAAGGGAAACTGGAACCAAGGGCCAAGAAATGAGTGTTTGTGGGGTATGGTGATGGAGTTAAGGGTTATAGAATTTGGTCATCAGCAGAAAACAGAGTTATTATCAGCAAGGATACAGTTTTTTATGAAAATTCTATGCTCAGTTCATTAGTGAGAGGGGCAACTGAATCTGAAACAAGTACTGAAACTGAGAAAACTGACAGTAAGGTGAAGCTTTAGGTGGAGTCAGTTGAACTGCAACAATCAACAGATCCAAGTCAGTTTTCATCTAATCTGGTTGCTGAACCAGAACTGGGTCCAAGCCAATCAGCTAAACAAATGTTAGTTGATCATCAAATTGAGAACATAGGTCAACAGAGTATAGCTGTCAGCAGAGCTAGAAGATCCAATGTTGGGGTACCTCCAAAAAGGTATGGGTTTGATGATATTGTTTTGAACCTTCTATTTACAGGAAAGCAGTGACATGTTCTGAAGCATCTCAATGGCTTGCTTTCATGGGAGATGAAATTGAGTCATTACTGAAGAATCCGACTTGGGATCTAGTTAAACATCCAGCTAAAAGGAGAGTTGTTACTTACAAATGGATCTTCAAGAAGAAGGAATGGATAACTGAGGCAGAAGAAGTTAAGTATAAGGCACGTTTGGTTGCTAGAGGGTTCAGTCAGAAAGAAGCGGTGGACTTTGATGAGATATTCTCACCAGTAGTCAGAAATACTTCAATCAGGGTGTTACTAGCAATGGTGGCACAACAGGACTTAGAACTTGAGCAGTTAGATTTGAAGACAACTAATCTACATAAGGAGGTAGACAAAGAGTTATACATGACTCAGCCAGAGGGTTTCCAAGTTCCTGGAAAGGAAGATTTTGTGTGTAAGTTGAAGAAGTCCTTGTATGGATTGAAGCAAGCTACTAGACAATGGTATAAAAGGTTTGATAGTTACACGTTCCAGTTGGATTACAGCAGAAGTCCTTATGATTGCTGTGTTTACAATAGTCAGTTGAAAGATGGATCATACATATATCTTGTGTTATATGTCGTGACATGATGATAGCTGCAAAGAAGAAGTCTGATGTTCAATATCTGAAAGACCATCCCAGTGCTGAGTTTGAAATGAAAGATTTGGGTGCAGCCAAGAAAATTTTGGGAATGGAGATCTGGTGAGATAGAAGTCAAAAGAAACTGTTTTTATCTCAGTAGGGCTATATATAGAAGATTTTGTCAAAGTTTGGCATGTCAGCTGCTAAGCCAATAGATACTCTATGGCATCAAATGTTCATTTGTCGGCTTTTTCTTCACAATGAGTGAGAAGAAGGAGTACATGTCAAGAGTTCCTATGCTGATGCAATTTAGCGCCTGATGTATGTCATGGTGTGCACTAGGCTCGATCTGCTCGGTCGATCAGTGTTGTCGGCGTGTTTATGGTTCAACCTGAAAGGAACACCGGAAAGTCGTGAAAAAGAATGTTCGTACCTTTAGGGGTAAAGTTGATGTTGGTCTCATTTATGGAGGTGATACTCAAACCGATCACGAAAATGCTTGTGATGCGGATTATCAGAGATGTGGGACGTAAGAAAATCAAGAATGGCGGTTATGTTTTCATATTGTTGAATTCGGTTGTCACCGAAAGAAACTCTTGAGAAACAAAGTGGCTTTATCAACTATCGAAATCGAGTATATGGCTCTTACTAAAGCAAATGGCGAGGTATCCGGTTGAAGGGACTAGTCAGTGATTTGGGGCTACATCAAGATCAAGATGAGATTTATTGTGACAGTCTAAGTGCAATTTTTCTAGCTATGGATCAGGTTCATCATGAGAGAACCAAGCATATTGATGTGAGGTATCATTTTATGAGAAATGAAAAGAGGGTTGTAGTGAAGAAAATCAGCACTAAGGCTAATCCTGCTGATATGTTCACTAAACCAGTTCAACAGAGCAAGTTTCAGTTGTGTATGGACTTGCTGAATATTCGAAGCTTATAAACAGGAAACTGGATACGCAGCTGAGGACAGATCAGCTTGAGTGGATTCTGTGGAAAAGTCTGGTACTGTACATCCTGCCATTGACGAATGCATCTGGTACAAGTACATCTGATTATGCAATCTGGTGACGTTGAATGAGAGTTCAAGTCAAGGTGGAGATTTGTCAGTTTTGGTGACTTGATTTCTAAACTGATGAATAAATTGGTGGAACTAATCTGGAAAACTGAGAATGATGGTCAGTTTTAGTGAAGTATATTCAGTTCCGTGAAAGTCAGTTTGATGAAGTGCAACCGAAGCTCTTACAAGTCGCTATCGATTTTGGTCTGGCTGAGTTTTTGAAAGTATAACTGAGTTCCGATCTGGCGATTGATTACAAATGGGAGAGTCGCTTTGAACCGAGTTTCATCTCAGTGGATAAAAGCTGGAGCCGGGACCCACATCCAGGGTATTTATGACAATTCCGACAAATATCTTTTTTGGCGGTTAGGGTTTGGGAATTATGCCTATAAATACCAATGTTGTAATCAATGCAATGTGTGTCTTTCACTTTGTGAGAATACCTTGTAACTTTGTGCATAATAAAATATCTCTTTTTCGTCTGTTGAGTAGTCGGCACACCGCCGAAACCACGTTAAATCACCGTGTTCTCTTTGTTTTTGTGTTTTATCAATTCCGCCATACTTTATATTTGCATTGCTATAATTTTATCTTCCTTAATCTGTAAGCTTCTCGCCTGTTAACTGTAAGCTTCGCTTGTGTGTTTATAACAACCCGAGTGTGGGAATATCTCCCAAGCACCCCCGTGCCAGTGTGGGCAATCTGTCCCAACACCCCTCAAGTGTGGCAATTTATCCCAACACTTGCACAATTGTTTTAAATAATGTTCCAACCAGGTTCGATCTCACGACCACCTGGCTGTGATGAGAGTCAACTTTTCTACAATTTCGTGTGCATTTTACCTCCTATTTGTAGCCTATTCGATGTGATTCTGGGGTAGTTAAGTGGTTTTTATGGGCACATTTCATCATGGGTTGAATCACGAGACAAAAGACGTTTATGTCGAAAATCTCGATATTTTCGGGTGCTTTGTGTGTGTTTTATTGGAATTTGTCACGCTTGGGTTTTCTTGTTTTATTAGTTATAGGTGCGGCGAGATAGAGTTCGTGACGAGGATCACAACGGTACGAAAATCATCCAAAACAGAGTTCATATAAGGATATGGCGCGAGATTTAATTTAGGCGATCGAGAAAAAATATATTTAATAGTGTAGTATTTTTGTGGGATCCCAAAAAATGGTGTTATGGGAGAGGAGGTCTCAGTATGAATTTCCTTCAAACCAAAAAGTTTTTATCAAAATCAGGTAAATTAGATAAAAAGAAAAAGAAAAAAAAGGAAACTCCCTATTGGTCAAAGGAAGGGTCCACACCCTATTTGCATTTTATTAAAGTGGACGAAAAGGAGAAAGACTGAGGCGGACGTGCTTTGGGAATTTCCGGAATAAATTAGGTCGGCAATTGGTTTAAATAAAATACCACCTAGGTCAAATTTGAACATACAGTTTTTCACACCAGAAATTTTTTTTCCTTCCATTAGAACAACTTATTTTAATTTTGTATGCAATTTTTCATGGAGAACAACATCACATTATTACTCGTTTATTTTGAGATTGGAACACAACGAAGTGACGATTCGATTGATGAATTGCTTCAACTTTTTTATTGGTAATTTTCTTCATATTTTTCGGACGCCTATTATGTATTTTTTGATTAATTTCGGCGATTTATTATTAGTATGAGTAGCTAAAATTTTTTATAGCTAAATTATGTGGTGGAATAATGAAATTAATACCTAAACGATGATCTGCGATTTGGCGATCTTAAAAGTTGAATCTTTTGAATTGTTGTGTCCTAAAACTTGAACCTAATGTTATTAGTGGAGTAGCTAACCATTAACTGATCATACACACGAACTCTATAGATGTATTTTGTGAGGGAGTGTGCGAAATAGCATTTTAGGATTGTCATGCACGAACTAGTCGAGTTTTTCGCAACCTGTTCCTTGGTAAGGTCTTTCTAGCTAAGACGTGAACTCGGTGGATGCGGAGCGTCTTATTGTTCTTCATCATATTAGGTCAATTAAATCCCATAGAGGGGACTGTTGAACCGAATATAGGGTACTAGGTTGTGGTATTAGCGCCTAGGGACCAGTTTAGAGATTGCACCCACAACACATTCATTGTGAGGCTATTGGTTGGTTGGTAGTTTAAGGCTCATCCTTAGTGATTCGGTAAAGGTGTTAAGAGTAGTGTTCTCGATCATAGTTTAGCTATTCATTTCATCATATATTTTAAAGTTATAGTTTTTTTATTTCGTTTTCTAGTTATAATTATTATTTTCACCCATATTGTGAGCCTGAACTAGATACAAAAGTGATTGTGATACTTGATTGATTCCTTGTGGGATATGACTTTGCTCGCCGTTGTAGTACAACCAACCCGGTACTCTGTCGGTTAAAGTTGGTTTACTATAATTTGGCCATCAAGTTTTCTGGCGCCGTTGCCGGGGAATCGGTCGATATCAGAAAGTCATTTGAGTATTTAGGATTAGGTCATTTTTATTTTACTGTTTTCTTGTTGTTTTGGTTATTGCAGTGTATGACACGAAGTTTCAAGGAACTCTCTACGCCTTTGATTTCGAAATTAAAGCATTTGCAAGGCATCGTAAATAGTGTAAGGAAGAAGAGATCGGTTTGGAAAGCAACGACACCGATTCATCGAATTAGAAACCGAATCGGCATCGAAAATGACTTCGGGAGTGGACATTTAACGAATTTAATTGCTTTGGAGATGAGACTCAAGATGGGTTGCAATTAGACCCAACGCTACTCCCGAGATCGAAATACAAGGCCTTAACAGAGCCCCCACCTAATCGTAGGGCAATTAATCCGGGACCAACTGTGGTCCAAAATCAAGCGAGGTCGGCGAAACCAAGTCCGACAACAACAAACTAGGCACAGAGAATCGAAACAACAACAATCGTGGAAATCTATTTGGGCAAATGCCTTTTGACCGAAACCGGATGACGCAGATGATGATGGCGCAATTGATGATGCGTAATCAAGCTCGAAATGTGACTCACCACCGCCGCCCTGTTTATGCACAAAATTTTTATGCACCACCTAGGTACGCGAATCAAGGTAATCGTGGAAGAATTTTGAGAGACTATACGGCACCGACTATTGGTGAGGGGCATAACCCATCCGCTTGCCACCTATTCCGGCAAACAATCTGAAATTAAACAAAGATGTGTGGTACTTTCGAACGACGAAGGCACGCTTTTGGGTAAATCAACTAAAGACCCGAATCAATTTCTAAACCATTTCATGCAAGTGTGCAGAACGGTGAAGATGAATGGAGTATCCAAGGAAGCGGTACGGATGTTGTTGTTCCCTTTTACATTAAAAGAGGCCACCGGAGCATGGTTCGAGTCATTTCCCCATGATTCCTTACACACTTGGGATCAAGTGACTTCGATGTTTTTACTAAAGTATTGTCCCCTCTCCAGAACCTTAGATATGAAGGCCGATATCGCCAATTTCGAGCAGATAGATATGGAGAGTATGCATGAGGCATGAGATAGATTTAAAGCGATGTTGAGGAAGTGTCTCGCATCATGGATTGTGAGAGCATGGAATCGGTACATATTTTTATGGTGGATTACGAGAATCGACCAGTCGAACTTGAATGTTGCATATGGAGGTGATATGATGAGTGTGGAACCGAATGTGGCATTAGCGACTATAGAAAGAGTTGCAGAAAGCAACCGACAACAGAAAACTGGGAGAAGAATGTCAAGAAAGCCAATTGGCTCTTTTGACCAAGTCGCACCAAGTGAGGAATTTATGAAGATGCAAGCTGAAATGGCGGAACTAAAGAAGCAAATGAGTGACATGTTGGCATGGTAGAAGGAATTCAAAGGGTTTACTATTTGCAGTGGTGAACATTGGGCCACGAATTGCCCCATAAGCAGGTTAGTCAGTTAACCACGACTCAAATATTGAATGATCGATCTCTTGAGAACCCTTTTGGCATAAACCCCAGGGATATGCACCCATTGTGCTCGAATCCCGTGGTCTACCAAACTACATATCCGAGTTTGACATCAAATTGGCAACCCATGGATGTGAACTATTTAGCCAATCAGAACAGGGGGCAGAATTCTCAAAATTGGCGGGACAATCCCAATCTCACTTGGGGTAGAAATCCAGTGGTCGGGCAAGCCACTCAACATCCAATCACACAGCCTCAACAAAATCAATATGCACCTCAACCACTGAATACTTTTGAAAACCCGAGGCAGCTTCAGCAAGGGGTTTATATGCATCCTAATGCACATCTACAGTATGCCCCACCCTCGCAGTCAGCACCACCGCCCCTGGAGCCCGTACAAACTAAAAGTTCCACGGACATCTTACTGGAGCAGATTAGCAAAGACATGAAGGAGAATAATAGGGATGTGAACAAGGAATTGAAAGATATGAGAAATGCTCATGTAAACCTACAAGCTGTGGTAAGAAACTTGGAGACGTAAATGGGGCAAGTGAATCCCAAGCAAGTGAATGCTATTTTTACTAGAAGTGGAAAAGTTATGGGTAGCGATGTTGAGGTTCCCGAAGTTCAGAAGAAGGAAACGATGGAGAAGAATAGAAAGAAAGATGAAGATTAGGTGGTGATCGATGAGGAGCAAGAAGAGGAGGAGATAGAGGAAGAGTTGAAGAAGCCTAGTGCGGCACCGGAGAAGTAAGCAGACATGACACGGGAAGGTATGAACGACTCAGGTATGAATTCTTTGAAAAAACATTTTGACTTATCTAAGTTACCTTACTCCCCTCGTGGACCTACTAAGCCAACTATTTCTAAGAAGCAAAACAAGTTTCTTGATATTTTAAGGAAGGTAGATATAAATATCCTGCTTGTGGATGCGCTAGTGAATATGCCATCTTATGTTAAATTTTTAAAAGGAATTTTGTCTAATAAAGCTAAAATGGAGAAAATTGTTTGCTTGAATGAGGAGTGTTCTGCCGTGTTCCAGAATAAGTTACCCCCTAAGTTGAAAGATCTGGGTAGTTTTTCCATTCCTTGCTCTATAGGCCGGGCGTTATTCCCTAAGGTGTTGTGTGACTTAGGTGCAAGTGTAAGTTTAATGCCTATGAAGATATATGAGAGTTTGGGGATGGGTGAGCTCAAACGTACAAGCATGACCTTGCAAATGGTGGATAGGTCGATTAGGCGCCCCACGGGAGTTGTGGAAGATGTGTTGGTTCAAGTCGGGAAACTTGTCTTTCCAGTAGATTTTGTAGTGTTGGACATGGAGAAGGATAGTCAAACCCCTATTTTATTAGGTAGACCTTTCTTAGCGACGGGTAGGACTCTACTAGATGTCCAGAAAAGAGAGATCACTATGAGGGCAGGAGATGAGATCGTCACCTTCAATGTCTACAAGAGCATTATGCACCCGGGTGATGATTGAGGTACCCGTGAGGAAGTGCAGAGGCTGGAAGTTTTTGAGGAGAATCCTATGAGTTATGAGGCACCCAACGGGGGAGTGAGTAGTGAGTAGTGAGAGTGTCCCTAGGATAAGTGTAGAGTCGAATGTAAAATTTGGGGGATACGAGTCTTGCCGAAGACTATAAACTTGGCAACCTATCTAGTTTTTTTAATTCAATAAGTCGAGCTAACGACAATAACCAAAAGCGCTTATGGGAAGCAACCCACCTTCTTTAGGTTGTTAAGATTTTGTTTCCTCGATTAGAAAAATAAAAGGTGAAAATTCAACCATGCCACTTGATTTTTGTTGCATGCTTTGTGATAAACCGTATTGTATTTGTTCTATACATCTCCATACTTGTGCTTACCTACACTTAAGGTTATGGCCTTTCTTCATAATGGATTATTGGTTTTCTATGTTGTGATTGCACAGGTACACTGGGAGATACATTGGCGGTTATCAGTTGGCATTGTTGCGCCCTCTTGGCAGTTCAACTAAGTCCTTCTTGCTTTACTTTATCACTCACACACCAAGGACGGTGTTCCGTTTTAAGTGGGGGTGGTAGACTTAGCTTCACTTGACTATGTGCTTTAATTTTATGCATCGAATACGCTACATGCTTGGTATTTGGTCCAATTGAGTGAAAATTGAGCTATTTTTAAAAAAAAATCATGACTTTGATGTTTCGAATCCTATGTGAGTCATAGTATTCTTTGGTTAATTTTCTTTGGTTAATTATTAGTCATGAGTTGAATGCATACGAGTCAAACCTTCATCTTGTTGTGTGAATGGAATTTTTATGCACGTAATAGCTTTTCTTTCATGATTGTGGTTGGTTAGTGAATGATTATAGATTCCATAGACATTAATCTGTTACCTAGAACTTATACCATTAACTTCGAGGCGAAATAGAAAGGTCAATCTTGGTAGATTAATGGATGACGGTCCTGATATTTCATTGACCCGACCTGAGCCAAATAGCCAACCCTATACATAATTTCCACAGAAACCCCTCTAGCCTTTGTAGGGTGGTTAGACCCCCACCCGAACTTAGCCATTCGTTGATTAGCCTATAATTACCAACCCTTAGCCTTTATTGTGGTCTACATTCCTTTGGCACCCTACGAGTGAGTTTTAATCTTATTTTTTTGGGCACACTTGCTAGCACAAGTGTGGGGGTAGTGGAGATGTGTATCCAAGTATGGTGTTGGTGGATATTTTGCTTTACGAATGAGAAGGGGTAGTGAAGTGTTGGTGTTTGACTTACCAAAAAAAATTTATCAAAAAAAAAAGATCAATCAGAATGAAAAAATTGGACAAAATGAATAAAGTAGAGTCAAGAAATGTGGATGAAAGTTTTCGAGTTAATATTTCCAATATAATACATGGCGATGGGATGAAGTAAATTGGAGTGAGTGTTCTTGAATTCTTGGTGAGCTTGTTCTTGGTGACGACTATTTTTGCAAGCAGTCTTGGAGTTCATATTGGTGGCAACCGTTTTTGCATCTTACTCCCGTTTATGATACGGTGTTGAAATGAGGTGAGCTATGAAGTAAATTCAAGACGCTCTGATTAGGCTCACTCGTTTTTCTCTTTTGATAATCATTTTATCCTTTCGTTTAGCCCTCGTCCCTAGCCTAACGTTACAACTGTGCAAGTCCTGCCTGACCTTAGGTATCCTTGATTTGACCTCGATTAGTGGAGATGATTATGAAGTATAAACCTATGGTGTAACGCCATTAGTCATGCATTTATAATCTGAGCCGGTTGACCGTGATTAATGATTGAGAAGCTATACACACACACACATTGCGTTTCCATGATAAGATATGTGTTGGCTCGTGTTTATTCGCTTGTTGACTAGTTTTTACTCACTAGATATTTTGGTTTCCCATATGATCGCAACGTTGATCTCATGATTCATTTTTGAATCGCTTGATTTGCTCGAGGGTGAGCAAACGCTAAGTGGGGGGTAGTTGATGAGAGTCAACTTTGCTATAATTTTGTGTGCATTTTACCTCCTATTTGTAGCCTATTCGATGTGATTCTGGTTAGTTAAGTGGTTTTTATAGGCACATTTCATCATGGGTTGAATCACGAGACAAAAGACGTTTATGTCGAAAATCTCGATATTTTCGGGTGATTTGTGTGTGTTTTATTGACATTTGTCATGCTTGGGTTTTCTTGCTTTATTTGTTATAGGTGCGGCGTGATAGAGTGGTGACGAGGACAACGGTACGAAAATCGTCCAAAACAGAGTTCATATGAGGATATGGCGCGAGATTCAATTTAGGCGATCGAGAAAAAAAAAAGAAAAATTAAATTAATTAATAATGTAGTATTTTTGTGGGATCCCAAAAATGGTGTTTAGTGGGAGAGCAGTGTTCTAAAACTCGCTAGGCGATGACGGTGCGCTCAGGGCGCTAGCGCCAGGTGCTGGCGGAGCCAAAGTGGCGCCAGCGTTTTTTTTTTTTTTTTTTTTAATTTGAAAAATTAATACTTATCTTATTTAAATTTTACATCCTATGATCATAAAACATAAAAATCAAGTAAAAACTTGTAAATTGTGTCAAAAGATCAATGAAACGTAGTATCCAAAACCCAAAGTACTGAAATCAATGTCATGCTCAACACTCAACTCAACACTCAATAGTCAATACTCTCAAGTCTCAACTCTCAAGTTCAATCCTCAATCTCATCATCATTATTCCCAAGTCTCCAACTCCAACAATATCATGCTTTGAGTAGGAGTGAGAGGAAGAAACAGAGAATGAGAGGAGAAAGAACGACTAGAAAGCGAGGCATCTTTGCTTGAGTTTTTTTAGGTTAAGTGTATTTTTAATTATGTCAAAAGTTATATATGTAATATGCCAAATATCTAAGAAAAGAAGAAAAAACGCAACCTAATCGATTTGAGAGCGCCAGTCGCTGAGTGGCGCCAGTGTCGCTGGCGCGGCGCGCCAGCGCCTGTGAAGCGTCAGAGAAGACCCACCGCCTAGAACATGTCGCCAGAGCCAAGTCGGACGACCTGAGGTGCGCTTAGCGCTTCAGCAGAGCGCTAAAGCGGCGCCTAGATGCGATTTTTTAGAACACTGTGGGAGAGGAGGTCTTGGTATGATTTCCTTCAAACCAAAATGTTTTTATCAAAATCAGGAAAATAAGATAATAATAAAAATAAAAAATAAATAAAAACTCCTTATTGGTCAAGGAAAGGGTCCACACCCTATTTGCATTTTATTAAAGGAAAATGCTATGTCCACTACACAAATGCGTAGTGGATGATGTAGTGGATGATCCTGTCCACAGATTGGAGAGAGAAATATTTTTTTTTGTGGGTCCTGACTAAATGTGTGGTGTGGATGATGTTGTGGATGATGTAGTGGAGGTAAATGTAGTGCATGTAGCACTACCGTTTATTAAAGTGGATGAAAAGGAGAAAGACTGAGGCGGACGTGCTTGGGGAATTTCCGGAATAAATTCGGTCGGCAATTGGTTTAAATAAAATACCACCTAGGTCAAATTTAAACATACAGTTTTTCACACCATAATTTTATTTCTTTGCAGAATTTTTTTTCCTTCCATTAGAACAGCTTATTTTTACTTTTTCTGTAATTTTTCTTGGAAAACAACAGCACTTTACTACTCGTTTTTTTTGTGATTGGAAGACAACGAAGTGACGATTCGATTGATGATTGAGAAGCTATATTATGTAACCAACGAAGTGACGCAATTGCTTCAACTTTTTTATTGGTAATTTTCTTCATCTTTTTCTGATGCCGATTATGTATTTCTTGATTAATTTCGGCGATTTTATTATTAGTATGAGTAGCTAAATTTTTTCTATAGCTAAATTTTTTCTATAGCTAAATTATGTGATGGAATAACGAAATTAATACCTAAACGATGATCTAGGGATGCGAAATAGGAATTTAGGATTGTTATGCACGAACTAGTCGAGTTTTTCACAACCTATTCCTTGGTAAGGTCTTTCTAGCTAAGCCGTGAACTCGGTGGATGCAGAGCGTCTCATTGTTCTTCATTATATTAGGTCAATTAAATTCCATAGAGGGGACTGTTGAACCGAATATAAGGTAACTAGGTTGTGGTATTAGCGCCTAGGGACCAGTTTAGGAGATTGCACCCACAACACATTCATTAGAGGCTATTGGTAGGTTGGTAGGTTAAGGCTCATCCGTAGTGATTCGGTAAATGTGTTAAGAGTGGTGTTCTTGATCATAGTTTAGCTATTCATTTAATCATATATTTTAAAGTTATAGTTTTTTTATTTCGTTTTCTAGTTATAATTATTATTTTCACCCATATTGTGAGCCTGAACTAGATACAAAAATGATGTGATACTTCATTGATTCCTCGTGGGATACGACATTGCTCGCCGTTGTAGTACAACCGACCCGGTACTCTGCCGGTTAATGTTGGTTTACTATAATTTGGCCATCAGTCTGCTACCATGTCAAGATCAAGCGCTTACCGTTGTGCTAAAACCAATTGTTGTTAGTAAATGTGCTACTATATTTCTTTATGGTGTTATTTGTTTATAAGGACGTGTTTTGGGACTTAATTAGACATTTAGGACACCAAAAAAACAAAACCAATGATTATAAAGACAAAATAAAAATGACCGGACAAAATTACCCTCGTTTATCTTTTATCGCTCTCCTTCGTTCACCTTACTTCATACGACTTCCATCGCCGCCGAAAATAGTTTTCCCCAACCACCCACCTGTAAAGAATAAGGGGACAAATCCAATTCTGTAACTTGTTTTTACGAAGAACAAACATGAATGTGCGGCAACTTGTTTTTACGAAGAATGCATCAATGGAATTGGAGAATCACGGATTGAAACGGGAAAAAATGTGCGGATTTAATGGATGAAAATGACCATCTTACTAAGGCCTTAATGGCTAAAGTGAATTTGCCAAAGGATGCAAGCAATCAACAGGCTCTGGTGGAAACAGAATTCGAAGCACTAATATCTCGATTGGATCTTCTCGAGAAGGAAAACGGGTTTTTAAGGTATGAGATTCGGATGTTGCAGAAGGACGTGGATATCCGGAATGAGGAGATAGAGTTCAATCGTCATTCAGTAGATTCGTTGCAGAAATAGCAGCTGGAAAAGGTGAAGAAAATCAAGAAGTTAGAAACGTAATTTTTGTTGTTAAGGGACACCAATTTTTATTTGTTGTTCTACCTTTCGCACAACATTGATTTTCCCGTATACTTAGTACACCACACTGTAATTACTACACAACTCTTTTTACCTGTTACACCACTTCTGTCAAAATGTTCCACTTCTCATAAAATAACTACTCCCTCCGTCCTATTTTATTTGTGCATATTTTCTTTTTGGTTTGTTCCAAAATAAGTGTCCACTTTGTGTATTAATTGTTAAATTTCTTTAAATACTCTTTCTCTTTACAATATTTACAATAAAAAGTGTGTAGCATTAAATGCTCCAACAACAACTTAAAGGGCATAAGTGTAAAAATATTGGATCATTTAATGTGATTCAAAGCATTAACTACATCTTTCTTAATCTGTGTGAAAAGTAAAACAGGACAAATAAAATGGGACGGAAGGAGTACAATATGATACTTAAATTTTTAAAATTTTACAAATTGACCCCAACTCAAGGCACCACATCCCACTTTTCTTTTTTTATCTATTTTCTCAAAAACTAAACCATCACAACCGCTATCTCTTTGTCCCCGCCGCCACCTCCTCCTTCATGCTGCTTCCCTCTCCCGACTCCCCTTCCCTCCCTCACTCTAAGCATCCCCCGATTTCGGAGCATTGTGGACCAAACCCCAAGAAATTAAGCTTCCCGTATATATTGGAGAGACTTGAAGAAAGATTGCAAAGGAGCTAGTCGTATCTGCAGACGAATTCATGGGGGTATGTGATGAAGCTCAAATTTTTAAAGCATTGTCTTGGAGATGGATTTTTGAACAAATGGAGAAGAATAATGTGTATTTCTGTGGGCGTTTTTTTGGGCTTTCCTTTGTAAATCAGGAAAATAAAATTAAAAAAAAAAAAAAAAAAAAGGGGGTGGGTGGGTGGGTGGGGGGGGGATTAAAAAACGTTGTTTCTTTGGGTTAGATGCACATGGGAATGAAGATCTGAGAAAGGAAATTTTCAATACTTAGAACATGCATTTGAGTCGTTGCAAGATGTAAAAATGTTTATATGAAAGTGTATAAGAGTTATTTTGAAGCAATCAAAAATATGCGGAAGAGTGCAATCTCGGATATATGATGATACGACACTATGATTAATAATTCAAGTGATTCAATTAAAGAATTTGGTTGGCCACTTGATTATAGATCCATTCATATTCTTGGGAAATTTATCACAGGATTTCCTCTTGGGAATCTATCTACGTGGCGATCCTGGGCCACACAATTTCCACACACGCGAGCCTTTGTGTATTCCACCTCGTGAAATCAGCGTGGTCCGATCCTCGCCACGCGTGCAGCTTCACTCTTGGTGAAGTCCCTCTGATAGAATCCACTCCATATTCTTGATAACGTACTAATCACACAAGAAAAGTGTTTCTCCGTTTAATGGATGAATCATCCATTCGTTATCTATGTGATAGATAGTACTCCCTCCGTTCCGAATTAACCGAGGTAGTTGTTAAAAACATGCATATTAAGTGTGAGTTAATGTTTTAATTTGAATGTGAAAATGACTAAAAAATCTTAGTCTACAATTAATACAATATTTTATTTATTCTCTCATTTCACAATAAATAATAGTTGATGTATAAAAAACACAATAAATGCCGCATTTCCAATATAACGGTCTCAGTTATTTTGAAACAAATTTTTTTGACAAGCCTTTATTATTTCAGAACGGATGGGATATAGTATAACTAAATAGAAAAACTGTTTTTCAGTGTAATTGAATGTGCGAAATAATTTTTAAATGGAAAATAATATTTCTATTTAATATTCCGTGTCACAGATTATTTATAAGATCAATAATATATTTTTTGATGTCCAAGATCAATAATATATAAATAAAGAAAATTGTTTCCTAATTTAATGATAACACTTAGAGGTGTGACAATATGTATTACAATTAGAGAATGTGACTCTTTCAATGTACAAAGTATACTTAATTAGATTAAATATTCTTATATAGATATGGATAAAAGAGGATCCAGAGCCCTACATGATTACTAGATTCGTATTACTAGACGCCGTGCTTTTAATTTCGATTGAAGTTGTGATTATTTGGAATGAAATCCTAGCTAAAAAAATTTGATTGTGGCACTGACCGGGGTACCCGAGCCTAGATCTAATGGTACTATGGTTTAGCTTCATTTTATGGCTTCCAATAATTTTATTCTTGCTTCTGACTAGTGGTCGCTTGATCTTTAAGAACAGAACAATATATAGGTCAAGAGATCGAACCATGGTTGGAACATTATTTTAAAATTAAAAAAAATGGGCAAGTGTTGGGACAGATTATCCACACTCGAGGGGTGTTGGGAGAGATTACCAACACTCTTGAATGTATAAGGAAATATAGTAGCACCTTTAGTACCATCAATTGGTTTTAGCACAATAATAACATGGTATCGGAGCCAGAGGTAATGAGATTGAACCAAGGTTGGAACATTATTTAAAAAAATTGTGCATCTGTTGGGACAGATTGCTCACACTCTTAAATGATAGGGCGCTTGATCCTAACATGGTATCGGAGCCAGATGTCATGAGATCGAACCCTGGTTGGAACATTATTGAAAAATTGTTCAAGTGTTGGGACAGATTGCTCACACTTGAGGGGGATGTTGGGAGAAATTTCCACACTCTTGAATGAAAAGAAAAATAGGGAGTGTTGGGACAGATTGCCCACACTCTTAAATGATAAGGAAATAAAGTAGCACATTTATTAGTATCAATTGGTTTTAGTACAACGGTAAGCGCTTGATCTTAACAGGTACACACTCTCTTATGTATGCGTATTGTAACCCTATCGCCACGCCGACCATTAAATAAGAGAGGCCCCTTCTCAAAGATTTGATGGAATGATCAACCCCACCCAAGAGTATAATATTTCTGACACGAAATCAATCCGAAACAAACACGATGGCACTCCGGTATCATCATCACCTGACTTAGATTGAAATTATCATCCATTTTTGTGTTCAAACGTTTGTCAGGTAAGATATAAATGTAAATTATATATATTCTCTTACACGTGTTAGTAAGCTCACACATGAGAGACGTG
Organism: Gentiana macrophylla; assembly: GCA_026214975.1. NCBI lineage: Eukaryota > Viridiplantae > Streptophyta > Magnoliopsida > Gentianales > Gentianaceae > Gentiana > Gentiana macrophylla. The sequence continues at coordinate 81,966,731 of CM047817.1, read as the reverse complement.
TTATATAAAATTATATAAATTACTTTTCCCCCTTTCATTACCACATGTCTACTCTTATTCACGTGTTGATAAGCTCACGCAATGGGGTGTATTTGATATAAATATATACTACCTCCGTCCCAAAATGTAATTGCGTTTGAGTTTTTCACACATATTAAGAAAGTTAGTTAAATTTGTTATGTGTCATTAATTTTGATTAAAAAGACTAAAATTACCTTTTATTGGTATTAATGCAAAGTAGTGAAAAGTAATTGAGTATATAATAAATGAGGGATAGAAGGAGAAAAATGTAATACTCCATCCGTTTCAATTTATCTGAGGCAGTTGTCAAAATAATTTGTTTCATTTTATTTGAGGCAGTTACATTTTCAATGCAATATTTATGGTATATTTCCTTGGTTTACCTTTACTTATTGCAATAGGATAGATAAAAAAGAATATCACATTAATTATAGGGACCCTTTATTCGCACCACAGCAAATCTATCACTGCACCACAGTATACTGAAAAAATATGTCATTTACTTGTTGCACCACAATGTTAATTTAGAATTACTAAATCTACCTCTACACCCCATTTTAAAAAGAAAAATAAATTTACCAAACATTTTTTATTACCTCCAGATTTTATTATTTTTATTATCTCCTCCACACTTTTAAAATAAACAAACTCCCTCCCCTTTCAACCATGCCCCTCCCCAGACCCCTTCTTTATCTTCTTCCTCGTTACTTTTCTGCCACATTTTTTTTCAACAACTGGAAACACATTATTCATATTCATTAACACCGTGTTTTCTTTTTTTACAAATCAGAAATTAGAACCATTCTACCCCAAAAGAACAACAATCTAAGATAACAAGTACAATGTCAAAATCCACAAAAACAATTTCACGGGTTGTCGGATTTTATGGAGTCAGGTTGGGTTTTAGTTTTGACGAGAGAGGGGAAGGGAGGACTGGGATTCAAATGGGGGGGGGGGGGTTGTGTGTGTTGGAAGTAACGCCCGAAAGACAATTTATGTAATTTTTTTTAGAATTAATAAATGACAGATTTATTCTCATCTTATAATTTGCTTTGTGCTTATAAGACATACACTACTGAAAACCCCAAGTCGTATCATATGTAGCCATATAACTTAGTGTGTGTCACACATGATGATTAAGTTTATGGTGATACACTTGAAATGTTAGTCCGTGGTGAAGTTAACCAAAGTATGGGGTCTGTTGATTAAACCACCATTAATGCGCCAGAACATTTTATGGTGTGACCGTCTTATCCGGACCGTCGACATTGGTTGTCTAAGTGGGGCATTTATATATGATGAGAATCATATAGGACTGGACCGATTTAATCTGTATTTCTCATATAATTTCGTGATTGAGAAATCTTATTAAATCACAAGATGATCATATATGGATTAACCTTAATCCTGAAGTGATTACTGAGACTCTACTTGTTTCGGGATAGGTTTGATGTGTTCGTTGGGGCGGTAAGAGGCGCGGTCCGAATCACTTTCACGCGTTAGCACTATTCGGAATGAGTGAAGTGTGTCTCACATATATGAAATCCATTCCTTCTTGCGGGAAGTAGAAAGACAATCCCCTTATTTGTTAATCCTAGAAACTGATCGATCCTAGGAGTTCGTATTGGTTATGAACTAATTGATCACTAGTGGGTTAATGGTAAATAAGGATAAGATGTTTTGAAGAGGGTTTACAGAAATAATCCCGCCTCATTACGGATAGTCTATTGAGGGTTAGTTTATATGTAATGATTATATCAATGGACACTTATCATCTCAACTCGACGTTTTGAGAATAAGTTATATCTATAATCGATAGAGTTCAGTTTCAGATTTATGGTGACATAATTCCGGAATTAATGAATTAAGTAGAAATATTATGTTCGATGAATATTTTATTTAATTTATTATAGCTTCATCGATTATAGGTCAGTAATCCCTTTGGCTTACTCTAACACGCGAGTGTTTTCGTTTTATGGGCATAGAATAAATTAAATAGTTGGTCTATTTAATGAATATGCAATATTATTTATTTGGTAAATAATATGTAAAATAGAAAAGACATTTTCTATTAAAAGTTTGACAAAGGTGGCGCCTATTTTGTGGAGAAGAAATTTTCCTAGATTATCTCACATGTGTAATTAATTAATTATCTATTTGTTGAATAATTAATGGAAAAATTAAGAGATTGATTTTTGGGAATTATCTCTTATTTTGTAGCAAAAATATATTTTCCTTATGGGAATATGTTTTTGTGGTGTGAAAATGATAACTCTTTTGACTAGTTATTTTCCTATATAAAGAGAGTTCCTCCCAACACAATTTTAATCACAATTTGCGCCACAAATAAATCAAAAGGAAAAAAAATTAGTTTCTTGCCTTAGTCATTTAGAAGAAAAGGGTTTTTCTTATGCATATTCAAAGAGGTTCTACGGCGAGGATCACCGTCCACCAGTCGTCGCTTGGAGATACAATCCGGAAGATCACGGCTTCTCCCTCTATGTCGATTTACTATTCCTCTTAAAGGTAAATCTTCAACCTTCTCGTAGGGTTCATTAATTATGTACCATCATATCAAATCGCATAAAACTCCGTTGTCTTTATCGAGTGTCTTGATCGATCTTACTACATCTAGCATGTGGTATCAGAGAAAGGTTAAATTTTACGATATCGAAAGCATAATTAGTTAAATTAGGAGTGAAATTGAATAAATATTGCATCTTTAATATATATATATATATATATATATATATATATATATATATATATATATATATATATATATATATATATATATATATATATATATATATATATACGATTGTATGATTTGGTTGACGAGATGGATTGAGGTTGATACTTGTTTACCGTTAGATTTATTGTAAGTTCGTATAATTAGTATTATACGAGTATAGGATATATGTAATTTATTTTACAATTTATGTAATTTATTCTTGTAATTTAAATTTCATAATAATTTTTTTTTGTCGAACCGTCGGCCAAAAGCTTCAATGGAAAAGAAAAAGGGGCGCATCGACACATCCAGGCACTGAACGACGGAAAAAAATAAAAATTAAAAAAAATAAAACGCACGGCTGCTGTACAGAAAGGAAAAAAGGGAAAAGGCATCAATCCAAGATGCTGCAATGCAACGAAGACATATTTTAGGATTTATTTATTTATTTTTTTTTTCATAGTTTAAATAGGTTAAATATTTTTTTTGTTTTTTTTTGTGTGTTCAAATCGGGGTCGGGGGAGCAGGGCTCAAATCGGGAAGGGGGAGCATGGTTTCAGACCGGGGAGGGCAGCGTTCAGATTGCAGGCCGGGGGAGGGGGGGGGGAGGGAATTTCAGATCAGGGAAGGAGCAGGGAGAGGTTGGTTTCAGGTGAGGGGAGAGAATTGTAGTGGGAGATCAAATGGTTTAAGATGTAAGATGGTGGAGATGGTGGAGATGGGAGGTAGTGGGTGCGGATCCTCTGCTTTTGTATCCCAGCTTTACCCAGCTTTTCACTAGATATCCAGGTGGATAACTGTGTTCGTTTTTTTTAATTTTATTTTTCACTGAGATATCCACCCTGATATCTGCCGAAAAGTTCTGAAAAAAATTGTGATCTGTGCGAGAGGATCATGCACCCGGAGGTAGTGGGTGGAGAAGTGGTGATGGATGAAGATGGATTAGATTTATTATTTTGGAAGTGTTGGACTCTATTGTGTTATAAAAATTGGTTTGGAAATAGTATAAAATGTGGTGTAAAGATAGATAATGTTGTGCGAATAAAGAATCCCTAATTATATCCGATGACTTTTTAGTAATTTTATTTTAAAGTCAATGCATTAACTTATTTTTTTAACATGTGTGATTTTGGCAACTGCCTCAGATAATTTAGAATAGAGAGAGTAAATGTTTTATTGGTTTTCTAAATAAACTTATATTTTAAAACAAAACCAAAATACTAAATAAACTTACATTTTGAAACGGAGGTAGTATTAAACTTCTCATATTGTCCCACGTGTCCATTTCCCAGTACAAAAGCATCAGTAAATCAGAAGCAGCATTATGGAAATTCCATTACCAGCTAAGTACTTGAAAACAATTTCATTAAGACTAATGTTTCAAGATTAATCTTTACAGTTTGAACTTGGCAGATATACAATTAATTAAATTACTAACCTCAACAATATTCTAATTCAAACCCTTTTAAAAGGGGAATATCAATATTTAATCAAATCAATATATATAAATCAATTTTATATATATTCAAGAACCACACAGATATATATATATATATATGCCTGAGATTCAAAACAAACATATTCCAATGCTGGATTCATTTTTTCATCACTTAGTGAAAAGTTGGCTCCCCAATGTAACAGTACCAGTACCTTCAACTGTAATTGTTGTTAGCATGATTTCTTTCTCGAGTATCCGTTCGAGCTCTGTCACTACCATTTCCATGGTTGGCCTTAATCTTCCAGGTAAAACTATGCACTGTAATATCAGCTTCACAAAATCTGTCATTCCCTCTTCAGTAAAGCTTCCATCCAGCCGTTCGTCTACTAATTCATTTGATTCAACATGTTCTTTAACCTATTCATTCATCAGAGATATATTCAAAATAGCATGTTAATCTGTCAATTGTCCTGTAAATCGCTGTCTTTTAGGCAATAAATAAATTAACAAACACGAGCGAAAATGATACTGTTTTTAATTTGGGAATTATTTCAATCCAACTTTAAGAAGAAAAAAGGGAAAAAAGGCAATTAATGTGGTCCAAAAATTTCAACAGGATTGGATCACCTTTTCTTTTCTTAATTTACACTTGTTTATGAAAAGTAAAGCTCTCTTTTTTCAAACAAAAATCCTAATTAATTAGTTGACATTTTAGTGGTTAATTAATTAATGACCAAAGATTATGTAATTAACATACCCAATATTGGACAATACTGTCGTCTAATCGAAACGCCTCAATGTTTGATGTATCCTTTCCAGTTATTAGCTCCAAAAGGAATATCCCAAAGCTGTACAAATCACTTGTTTCATAAACTCTACCTGATGCCTGCACCAACCTATAAAAATTGCATAAAAAGGGAAATTATTTAATTGAGAATTAAACATCTAGTAATAATAATTAAGCATAAAAAAAAAAAAAGGAAATTAAGTTAATTATTACTCGGGATCTCGAAAGGGGTTGATATTAGAACCACTTGAGGAAGAAGGACCTGCATCTTCAATTTTCTGTAGTAGCCTTCTAATTCCTGCATCTGCAACTTTAGCAATGAAATTCTCATCTACTAACACATTTGCAGTCTTAAAATTTCCGTGAACTACTGGGGGATTTCTTCCATGTAAGTAGCATAAACCTGAGAAAATTAATGCCGCAACAACAGCAAAAGCAGGACACAAAAGCCTTCAAATAAAATAAAAAAATCTCGAAAACTGCCTAAAATATGAGAGAAGAAAAAAAAAGATATACCTTTCGCCGCCCCAACACTAATGGACAGCCTCTGCTTGAATTCTAACTTTGTTGCTTCATCTTTCCCGGTGTCTGTTCAATAAATAGCATGTGATTGATCACGTGAATACACATAGTAAGTGTATGTAATGTAAGTCTGTTTAATTAGTATCATGAATTAAATGAGTTTTACCATATAAATGATTGCAGATGCTGCCATTTGGTAAGTACTCATACATTAGAATCTGGAATCCATTTTCCTGACAGAAGCCAACGAGGTTGACGACGTGTCGATGCTGAATCCTTGACAGGTTTTTCACCTGTTTACTTTACATTTTAGCCCATTTTTTGCACACATTAAACAGTATTAATTCATCTTGATAGAAAAAGACTTGGTTTTTGTCGTTCTGAAAACCTAGATTATGAGATAAAGGAAGCCTGTATATATATTTTTAGCCCAATTTTGCAACACATTAACAACTTTTTAAAAAACGATCATACAACTCATACCTCTTCAATGAAATCTTGAAAAGGAGTGCCAATATGTTTCTTGATAGCCACAATAGTGCCATCACAAAGCAAACCTTTGTAAACCATACCGAAACTTCCGAATCCGATTAGATTACTTTCATGGAAGTTTCTAGTAGCTTGCTCCAGCTCGTCCAATCCGTATTGCCTAAACAGAGATTGAACCGCCAATGACCGACCTCTTTTCATCTCTACTGCAAAGCAATACATGATAAAACATTATAAATCAAAAAAAAAAAAAAAAACAGAATTAATTTACATTACCTAAAGATGGAGCTGAAGATCCTGTTTCGGAATTGCGTTGTTTCGACAACTTTCGGTATTGAGAAAAACAAAACCAACAGATAACTATGATGATTATCAACAATATAACTCCCCCTACAACACCACCAACTATTGCTAAAATTGATGTTGTCATGCAGATGCAGCAAAGAATCTTGAATCACACCTCCTTCAATAGATCTGAACATTGAATCTGCCATTAAAATAAAATAAAAACAGTTGGAAATAATACTGTGAATATTGCATAATTGTGACTAAATCAGTAAATTAACAAAACTTTCTACCTTTGCACCAATGTTGAAGAATTTAAGTAAGAAAATGACCCCAGAACCAGAAAGTTGTACTACACTACTCTTTTATGCTGTGTATGTTGTTGATTTCAATTAGGATGGTTTTTTTTTTTTTTTTTTTTCTGACTGGCAAAAGCCCAGAAGTGAGAATATTGTCTGTCCTCAAGAATCTAATTTGGGACCATAAACTACTATATGGTTTTGAGAGCAATTCTGACAATTTTAAACAGAGTGGATGCCAGATAATAATCTAGTACTACTGAATAGAGCCCCCTTATCTCTCTGCTCTGCTGCTTTATTTATTTCATGGGATTTTTTGGAGAAAGAAAAAAAAAAACCTTTTTTTCTTTGAGATTTTAACTTTGTTGCAATCATTCTAACAAGATGCTCTTATATATATATATATATATATATATATATATATATATATTAATATTATATTAAGTTAGTTGGTTTACATGATGATGATGAAGCTTTATGATATATAATTGAGATCTTTTTTGTTTTTTTTATTTATTTATTTTTTTTTGTACAGAAGATTACATACATTTTTAACAGAAGATGACAGCAGAGACAGGAAGAAAACACTGCAGCAAAGGGACAAGAAAAAAACACGGGTGCATTTTCTTCTACTTTGATTCGCTGGATGTTCTATTTTCAGCTTGCTGCTGTGTAGGACAAAAAATAGGTACAGGTAGGAGTGTAATGTACAAAAAAAAAAAAAAAAAAAAAAATTAATACTATTATTTATGTTTTTGAATTGTCCTGTTTATTCACCATTATTATTATGTCCTTTATTTTTTTATTTTATTTTTTGGATTAATTCAGAGTATGATGATGTATGTTTAATGTTGCAACTTGCAGCTAGAGGTTTGACTATTAATTAGAAAAATGGGTTGAGATTCTTGAGTGGTAAAGGTAAAGGCTCCACTCTTGTTCTTTTCTACCTTGGTTTTATTATTTAATTATTCTTATGGTTTATATTTATATTCATAAGTTTTGTAAGGAATAAGTTGTCATCAGAAATTTTATTATGGTCCCACCAACGATGATGAGCTTAGTGATCAGGGATCGATAGAAAAGCAATAAATAACACAATGACCACCGTGTAAAATATAAATCACATGTATTTACGTTTTTCCTTTTTTTATAAGGCGTTTCGTTTAGTGCGCAAGAAGTATGATATGGTGGTCCTGGACCACCATAAAACCACTGAGTTGTCATGGCCTTGTGGTTACGGAATTTTTTTTTATCGTGGAGACTATTTGTTTTAAGGAAATATTGGGTTTTAGTCCATTTTCCTTCTTGTATATAAATTTTAATCCACGTTTATTTTTTTTGTTGCGATAAGGACAAAATAATTCTATTTGGACTAAATTACCCCTAATCGACCGCTCTCTTTAGGATCCACATCCAGTACATGATTCTTGGGAAATTTAACACAAGAATTTCCAACATAGGGAGTCGGCTGCATGTCTTGTAATCTGGGCCTGTAAAGCGTGTGGTCAGGATTAATCTGTGTGGTCCAGATTGTGCCACATGGGTGACTCCCTATGTTGGAGTCTCCATAGTAGAACCTCCCATGATTCTTATAATGAAACTGTGTGGTCCAGATTGTGCCACATGGATGACTCCCTATGTTGGAGTCTTCCATAGTAGAACCTCCCATGATTCTTGCCGTAATTTCACAATATTACTTCCGGCGAAAGAACTTGCAATTCTTCTTCCCACATCCACCGCAGCAAGCTTGATAGGGATCCCAATACTTTGAATCCAGAAACTGCAATTAGCAAAGAAGTTCTCATCTTCATTCCAATCATTTTTCCAGGATTTCAATATGAGCAGAGTTCCATCGAAGCTCCAAGGCCCAGATTCCAAAAGCCGATTCAGGGGTGAATCGATTTTAAAAATAAAATGATATGTGTTCTTCTCCAATCTTCTTTAAGGCCCAGATTCCGTTGCAGGAATTGTCTTTGTCGCATTATCTACAGGAAAGCGCAGCCAATCTAGTGAGTGGTTTTTCCGTTGATATTAATTATCTGAAACTTGTCTCTGTTTACTATTCGATTTCTCTGAATATGCAGCTTATAACACTCAAGTTTTGCGGCTCAGAAGCACATTCAATTCAACCCCGTTTCAACCTTTAATTCGCTGAAAAACTGCTCCATTTTTCAGTTTTTCAGCCTAGCTTGCTTCAGCTCATTCTTGGCTCAGTTGTAGCTCATCTATTTCTCTAATGTTCAGCTCGTTTTCTATCTCACTTTCAGCTCAATAACAGCTCCAACATTAGCTAAAATTGAGCTTCTTATAAGCTGAATTCATGTCATGTGTTCTTAATGTTGAAATATTAGGAACATAGTTCTTATAATTCTCGAGATCGGAGCATCATTGCAGTAAAATTAATCCAAATTGTTTGCCTCTTTTACTGTTTTTGGTCTGAACTAAGAGCCCGATTGAATTACTTGGTTATAGAATATGGTGTCAATCCACTCCATCCATTTTCATATGCACTATATTTCAATTATATATTTGTTTTAATGAAATTTCATTGCATTGGTTTCAGGCTGATTATAGCTTTTTGATGGATATGCAGTATTCAATGATGCAGCTGTTTTTGGAGACACAAATTTAGAATTGCCATCCTTTAGGTCAAACATTCTGGGACCGTTCCACTAATAATTGAATCTGAGAATGGAATTATCAAGTAATAACTCGTCATTCTTGAAAATTCGACTAATTCGAAGGAATCTACTTCTGTTAATGTTACAGTTCCTAGCATTTCAAGTTCTGAAAATTCTGGAAATTTGAATATTGAGTCTGATAATTCGCGTATTCGATGCAGGATCGTTCCTCTGGCAACCCAGGGTTGAGAGGAATCCCAAGCGCGGTATTAAACCGCCATGGTAGATATTGAAATTTCTTACCATCAAACTCTTTTGATAACCAATGGAGTTGAAACTAATAGTTCTTTTTTTAGAGGATTAATAGTTACTGCTGAGAAAGAAATAATAGCAGTGGTCTGTTGTGGTTGATCATATTGGTGATCCCACAGTTTAAGGTTTGGTTTAAGGATGCATCTATGATGTTTTAAAGAAGATTGATTGTGTTTTTTATTTGGTTCATATCATTAAGCTTTCTAATAGACTAGTGTTACTTTGTTAGTGTGTTACTTTGTTAGTGTGTTACTTTGTTGAGAATAAAAATAGACTAGTGTGTTACTTTGTTGGTGTGTTACTTTGTTGACAACAAAAATAGACTAGTGTGTTGCTTTGTTGGTTTGTTACTTTGTTTTTGTGTTACTTGGTTGGTGTGTTACTTTGTTGGTGTGTTACTTTGTTGGGAACAAAAATAGAGTAGTGTGTTACTTTGTTGGTGTGTTACCGTTACTGTGTCATTTTCAGCCATATATAAGTCAAATATAAGGCTGAAAATTGGATTTTGGAACAAAAAATAAAGTGTTTAAGGGTTAAAAAACTTGAAATACTTTTGTTGACTTTATGTTGTTGCCTTCTTCTACTTTCTTCAAATATACCTTTAAAGATACAACGTTGCAATTTTTTTTTTCAAAAAAGAATCGATAGTATTGTGATTCAAACCCCCTCCCTTACATTGTAAAGCATACTAAAGATGATATTTCAGTCATTAATGGATAAGAAATGCAATGGATATTTGTTTTATGTGGTTATTAGTACTGAAAAGTGTTTTGAGAAGTTGAAGAGGAAAACAGAATTGGTTGTGTTATTGCAGGCGCATGATGTCTTTATTTGGTTTTAATCTTTCTTTGCATTGCACTATTTGTTGTGGTGTTGTTTTGGCCTAGGTGGTTGAAGGTTTTTGATTTAAATGGTTATGTTTGTGTTTTTTGTCTTTAGAAAATTGGAGGAGCGTGGATTCTCTATTGATGAGGCCGAGCCGATGCTATTGATGCATTTTCTGCTTCATACATATTTCATGGAGTTTGATGTGGTGCGGGTTTGAAGGATGAAGGTCCATGGATGGTAAAACAGACTGCTTTCGTCTTCAAGAACTTGAAGAATGTTTTAGTTTCATGAATATGCTTTTTGATTACATCCAATAGTATTAGGATTTTATTCTCTTGATTCCCCCGGAGTTGCATCTCCATAATGCTTTGATAGATTGTTTCATTAGGATATGAAGCATTGTTTTGATAGATTGTTGTATTACGCAATGTTAATGGTGATATTTTGGATGTTAATAAAACGTGTTACTGTTGTTGTGTCACTGTTATTGTTACTGTGTTACTGTTACTGTGTAAACAATTCGGTTTTCAAATACTACGTCTTAAAGGTATCAAATGAGGTCTCAAAATGAAGATAAAAAAAAATTGAACTTTGGTGCAACAATTTTGATGATCGGTGTTCTAAATCAAACGTTACGGTCGTTTATAAAAAAACGCTCCGGTTAATATAAATATTTTTTTGTCTTTCAAAATATACGTCGGAAGGGTATCGTATTTGCCTTGTCATGTTATCAGTTTGACCATATTGGTAGAAATCACACGGAGAGGATGAGTCCGGCTTATGACCAGCGGACAGGACCCGCTTACTGTTGGCGGTTTGGACCCGGCTTACGAACGGCGGGCAGGATCCGGCTTATGAATGCGGACAGAGGGGATAGAGGACCCGTATCTTCTTTTATGGGCTATGATAATAGACTCAATCTAGATGAACAGGGCCCCATTCCGGTTCGGGTATATCAATTACTTATACTCAATTACAAGATTATAATTTGACACATATTTATGTATGTATTGACAAGTGTAATTGATTATGATGATTTTTGGTTATTGTAAAATTCTTCCTTTAGAGCATTCGCATTAGATTCTCATAACAAAAATTTTATTTTATAGTTTTAAATACTTATTTTTCTAGTTTACAGAATCTCTATTCGAGGGAAAATGAATTGAATTCGTTATTTTACATAATGCGTAGATATAAAGGAAAATTTGAAGAATATTAATATATGTTGTAGATGTAGAAGAAATTTTACAAAATTGGTATTTACAATAATAAATAGAGTATCTGGTGCAGCGTTCATTTTCCCATTGAAATCTCTACGATACAGTTTTTAAACAATTTATAGTATCTACCATAAGTGCTCTTACATGTATGTTACTATGATACTAGTTAGGTATACTACTTATATCCAGTGGCAGACGCATGATCTCGGGTACGGGGGCAATAAATTTTTAAAGGCAAATAAAAAAATTAATGAGGGGGGGCCAAAATATATGCATAGTCATAATTTAGTGTATTTTTTCCGGATCAAGGGGTTAGTTGCCCCCTCCTTAGTTGTATGTAGGTTCACCACTGCTTATATCAAAAAAATTTATACACATGATATTATGATATGAGTTCGGTATAATATAGTCTCTCTGTATAAATTTGTATTAATGCACTTGCATCAGATACTCTTAGCGAATTCTATATTTTACCGTTTTCATTACATTTTTTTTTCTAAGTTTACGGAATGTCTATCCCAAATAAAATGTATCATATTCCCCACTTATAGAATGTGGTTGATATAAAGGAAAATCCACATAATCTGGATGAATACGGTTGACGTAAATGAAATTTTACAGAATCTATATTTTACAATAAAAAATACAATACATGTTGCAGTGTTATTTTTTTCTGAATCTAAATATTGAAATAATATGTAATATACAGGTTTAATGAATGTACAATGTCTACTACAAGTGCTCTTAGACATTCAAATTGCACGATGAATGATGAGGAGGATGTCCTTTGATTATGTTATTAGTTACGACGGATATGTACTATGTTTTTCATTATACAATTTTATTATCGTTGATTACAGTGACGCATACGTATATCAATTAATTGATCATACTATATTTTAATCAATAATGAGATCATTTTATAGTAAATACATGTTATGCTACGGTATGTATTTGTAGTACACGTATCATTTTCCGATTTACACTTTTCAGTAAACGTTGCTGTCTAGAAGAAGATATTTCATTGGCCCTTGTAAACATTTCATGTGGTGAAGCACCCAATCTCATGTCAAGTTGGTGGCAGTATCTGGTCCAATTGCCTGTCCCATTTTTTGGATGACTTTAGTATTATTATTGTCAATGCCTTTTTGTAACAACGAAGCAACAACAATTATTTTAGAATTGCGTTGATATTAAAGCGTCATATTCACGTGCATTTTTGGCTTTATTACAAAGAGGAATGATACTCATGTATTCCTTTACTTTTTTATCACCATCGATTATAATGGAATTAACATCAACTAATAAGTTTTACACTTTAATCAATGTAGTGGTATATAGTGTGATATATGTCATTTTCTGTAATTAATTAATGACTTCAAATGTAACAATCCGACACGTATCGTACCCAATTACCCCGGATTCAAATTGTTCGACCATGATATGAAACTTAAATTTTGAAAAACGAAGCCCCAGCTAGAATCCAGAAACTAATAATAATAATAATAATAATAATAATAATAATAATAATAATCAATAAACAATAAAATACCGCCATGTCACGACAATTAACTCCATTGCGGTACACGCCCTGATTATTACATCACAACTGAAAATCTCAGAAGTTACAAAGGAGCATTCACATTTCCGAGAACCCGTAACATACTCCCACCAAAACTCCAGAGTGGAAGATCACGATCATTGTTCTCTTTTAGGAATACATGAGTGCACACATCTTCTCTGACAAATCTAGCTAGAGTATTGGGTCAGGCAGTGCCCCTTCACCTTCCCGACACACTAAGTCTTATCTAAGAATCATATATACATGAAGAGGGAGCACATATACCCTATAAATTGATTCCTTAAATTCTCTAACCCATATATCTCCATGATCAAGGCAAGCACTTGTGCTGAAGCCACGTGGCGGCGTTATCTTCACCATCCTTGAACTCAAAAGGTAGCAAATTAATTATTCACAATCCATGCAAACACTCTAGGATGAAGTAAGCGAAAACGATAAGGCTAATAGAGCTGAACCCTTTGCTTTCCATGAACTCTTAATAACCTACTTCCAAATAGCCTCTATTTTTTTTATCATCAGTTATGTCACCGCGGTTGACATAATTGATGATACCCAAACACTCTGACAATGACGTAGAAATCGTCTCGCACTTGCAATCAGCAATCAGGGTCGTTGATTCAAGACAATTGTAAATTACAGGGATAGACTCTTTACAGATTCCATAAGCTTTTTCTTGTCTCCTCCAGGACCGTGTTGAAACTGATGCTGCAAAGTCAATAGGGTGTTTTGCTCTCAGCAGCATTTGATCAAACACTTGGAAGTTAGTTGGAACGGTTATATTTGAATTAATCAGTTCTGCTGAGTATATATACTAGTTAGATGGTTCATTGTACGATTAGAAGTAAGAATCATAGTTAGGGACTCTCAATTAGCAAGAACAGACACTTTTACATTTTCCCTCTTCTTTGTACTTTTGAATTGGAAGAAGATGATCAGGTTCATCATCTTCTTGATGTAATCTTACTGCATTTCCTGGTTCCAGGTTCATGTTCTTGATGAATACTAGTTACTTTTAACATGGTATCAGAGATTCATTGATTTCCGCAGTAATTCCTCTTTGATTCAAAATTTTGTATTCTTCATTTTTCTTGATATTCATCAATGGTTGTTGTTCCTGGAAATTCTGGAAATAGTCTCAAAAATCCGAGCTTGATTTTGGTTCAACCTCTGTTGAGAGGTGTAGATAATTACAATCACTAGAAGCGTTCAATAACCCAAATGTTATCATCTAATGGCAAGCTTTCTTATGTGGATGGTTCTTCAACCATGCCAGAAATTGCAGATGATGGTTACTCTGCCTGGATGCAGGTAAATGATCTTGTTCATTCTTGGTTGGTTAATTCAATGATCCCATCGGTTGCAGAAAGTGTCATGTACTTTGACATTGCAAGGGAGATATGGGTTAATTTACAAGATAGATTTGGAAGAGGAAATGCCTATAGGATTTCAAATCTAGAAGAAGAATTTGAGAAAACCAAACAAGGTTTTCTGACTGTAACAGATTATTATACAAAGTTGAAGTCCTTATGGGATCAATACCTTGTTTTAAGGCCTATTCCTCCTTGTACATGTCCAGCACTGCAAATTATCAGAGAATATTATGATATGCCTATAGAACTAGGTTTTTGAAAGGTTTGAATGGAATTTTTGCTAATGTGAAATAACAAGTTAATGACTTTACCCCTGCCTGACATCAAAACAGCCTTTGTAATGGCACCTAATCATGAACAGTAGTTGAATTACAACATTGTTGCCCCAGATTCTATAGTTCTTGCATCACAGACAGATCATACGTAATATGGTGAGTGGCCCCGGTATCCGCAATCCAATCAAATCCGGTATATGTGGACGCGCGCTGCAGATGCCTAGGGAGGTGGGAGTACTGATATCGTAGTGAATAGGCAGGGACTGTATAGCCTATGTGGGCACAAATTTGACATGTGGAGGGTTGGGGGTATGGGGAACGATAGTGCCCACGATCACCACCTCGCCCTCAGGCTCGAAAAGAAGTCAAGGCATGACCACCGTGGGAAATTGTAGACGTCGGCAAGGGCGCTGGATTGGCTGGGTGAGGGTGATATCGCTGCTGGCACAATTCATAGCAGGTGGTGGCGGTGAAGAGCAGAAGGCCGACGTGACTGTAGGGGATCGACTTTGTTGCGGACGGTAAGGAAAAAGACCGAAGAAAGGACGAGGTGGGCCGAGGCTTCCATGATGCAGCGAACCATTCTATTGGGGCTGGTGGAACAGAATAACCACCGGAGATGGTGGTGGAGCGGAGCATGGATGGTGGCGGAGAAGGATTACGCCATTGCTGAAGTTGGCTTGGCCGGGGTAAGATGACAGGAGCTGGACGGAAAGTATGGGGAGCTGTTGCCAGACCAAACAAGGGATGGTCCACCGGAGAAGACGAGGCAGGCACCGGAAAACTGTAGGGATTTTTATGTGAATTCGCGAACAAGATGCCGGAGTTAGTTGCAGGTTCCAGCTTTTTGCTGTGGTTATATGGAGGTCGGACGGCAGTGGCTGGGAGGGCACCGGAATGGGAGAAGGAGGGATGGGAGTTTGCAGGGATACGGTACTTGCCGGTGGTTGAAACTGCTGGCATGGTACGTGAAGAAGACAACATTTTTTGGAAGGAGAAATTACGGTTTAGGAGAGAAAAGGCATAACGAGAGAGGGAGAGAGAAAATTGACACACTCTGATACCATAACATGATTCAAAGTGTATTGTATTTCATTGATTCAACTGAATTGTGATAGTACAAATACATAGGCCTCGGTAACTTAGCCTCCAAGTATATAATTGATAAATAGAAATATACATAAGATATAAATATTTAAACTACTTCTAGATTATCCTCGACACTACTTATCATTTTCAAGCAACTTATTGCTTTCAAGAAATAATCCAAGGCAAAACAAAACATATACTAAGGTAACAACTTAATAGCT
This sequence comes from Gentiana macrophylla, assembly GCA_026214975.1. Taxonomy (NCBI): domain Eukaryota; kingdom Viridiplantae; phylum Streptophyta; class Magnoliopsida; order Gentianales; family Gentianaceae; genus Gentiana; species Gentiana macrophylla. The sequence goes on along the minus strand of CM047817.1, from coordinate 81,950,638 downwards.
ACATTCCCACAAACGATGTTAGGGGTGGTCATCAAAAGATTTTAACCATGCATGTTAGGGGTAGACATTGAGAGATGGAATTCCCTCACCTCACAACCTAGGTTTTGGGAATTCCAGCTGGGCACCGGCGAGGGATTTTGGGGGTTGAAAAAGATGGTTCATTTGGGTTCAAACTCATGTAACGAGTTTGAAGTTCGAATAACAAGTTCGATTTCATGTAGCGAGTTCGAATAATGAATTCGATTTCGCGGAACAAGTTCAAACTTGTTTTCAATGGTATTTTGGGCAAGTAAGGGGAAAAAGTATGGAGAAGATTATCTAAGCAACATTTGTTTTCCAAAAAATTATTTGAGCAATATTTTTTGTCAAACAATCTTAATAACCCGAGGACCTTAATTTTTTTAGTGTTTATTTTTGGGGATTATTATTCGCATCACAATTGATCTACCACTATATCACTCTACTCTTTATACCACACTAATAAAACAAAATCTACATTTACACATCATTGAATTTTAAACGTTTTTTGTTTTTTATGTACACTACATTTTTTACATTTACACCACACTTTTATACTAGTGTAACTCAATTTTTTATTACAAATTAGTCCATTACTTTTACATTCCTTACATCCCACGCTCCTGCCTACACAACCAGGGGCGGATTTAAGAAGAGGTAGGGGTCAGTGTGCTTCTTGATCCTAAAAAACACTATTATTATGTATGTTGTGTATTTTTTTTGCTTCTCCTAAAATTTCTGTTTCCATGTATATGATCCCCCCTTATCCGGGATCCTGCGTCCGCCCCTGTACACAACACATAATTTACCTCCAACAAAATATCTTCTTCTCCATAAATCCATTCCAAAAATCGCTCATCATCACAAACCTTCATCTTCATAAGGATTGTAGTGACCTTGGAGAAAATCACTCATCAGCACAACCAATCAAATTTTTTTTTCTTCTTTCTTTCTTTTAATCAAGGATACCATTCTAGTTATTGCATCATTTACATGATCAATTTGATTAACCATGATTACAAGTCATATTAAAATACATACCCAATTTGACCACCATTTGCTTCAACAAGAAGACCTGCAAACTTTGCAGAATCAGAAGAAGAGCCGCCATCCTTTCGGCGATTCCTCCCCTTAAATTTAAACCACAAACAGAAAAATCTGAAGCCGCTATGAATATTGATTGCTCCTGCGACTGAACCCCAAGCCCTAGTCCTTTCCCACCGCCGTTGTTGCCCCTGCAGCCATGGGTATGGATGTGAAGGGGCCGATGGAGACAAAGCTATGAAACCCTATACCCTCAGGCGAGAAACTCGAAAAAAACACAAACGAGATTCAAAGTTAGATGGTGTTGCATCGAATTCTTCTCCGACAGACAAATCCTGAAATTTTGCTCGGAATTATCAACCTGAGGTCGATTTTTCTGGCCCTGAACCTCTGATTTACTTCTATACCGGAGATGAGGATGAAGACCAGGATAGGTGGGGGTTATGGTGGTGGGTTTTTTTTTTTTTGTAATTTTAAAAAGTTTGGGTGAATTATAAAAATATAAAAACTGGTGGTAGTAAAAAATGTTTGATAAAAGTTTTTTTCAAATTTTTGAAATAAAAGTGTGGTGTATTGCCAGTATTGGTAGATTTTGAAATCTTGAAATAATAAGGTTGTGTTTGTTTTGGGTTGGAGTTTTTTTGGGAGTTTTTTTTGGAGTTTTTTTTGATAAAGTGATTGAAGTAATGATTAGAAAGTTGAATGAGTAAAATAAAGTAGAATAATGATTGGTATAAATTATGAAATGATTGGTGAAATAAAGTAGAATAATGAATAAAATAATGGTAAAAAATGTAATAAAGTTGATAAAGTGAAATGATGAGAGATGATTTAATATTTTTTATTTGTAGTTGAAGATTTGATTGGTGAGAGAATTGTAAGAAATGATTGGTGATGTGATGTAAAAAAAACGCCCAAAAAAACTCCGGCCTAAACAAACGGAGCCTAAGTGTCCTGCAACAAGTAGATATCATCTTTTTTCATTTGAGGTGTGGTCAATGGTAGAATTAACGTGGTGCGAATAAAGGGTCCCTTATTTTTTTTATTAAGTCTTCCCAAGGAAGATATGCATTACTTTATTAAAAATAAATAGGATGGTTCTAACGGCACCACATTTTTTTTACTTTTGGCACCCCTCTTGATTATTTTTTTTAGTCACACACTTACTTCACACACCACATAAAAAAAATATTACATAATTACATTTTTGTCCCTATATTTTTTCTTGATTTTTTTTACTTCCATAATTATTGTAAATACAAATTTTCACCCCACCTCATCTCCCAGCCAAAACCCTAATTACTCCACCTTCCAGCCGCCCCCCTCCCTTTGAAAAATAGCCACCATCCTTTTCCCTCAGCCACCCCCTTCCTCCTCCCCCAACACCCGCCACCAACGCCTATCCCCCACCCTCAGCCGCCCTTTTCCTCCTCCCTCAGCCGCCCCAACTTGTTGTAAATAAAACTAAATATACTTGGATTTCCATCTTCTTCCCACCGCCACCACCATCTTCCTCCATGTTCTTATTTTCCAATTTTCGAAGGTTCAGCAAAAAAAGGTTCATAAAAAAAAACCACCAGAGAAATTTAAAAAAAAACGGCGAGCTACAATTTGGGGCCTGCAATTTGGGGGGTTGATCATGGTGGAGGGTGGTGGCGGGTCGATGGTGGTTGGTGGTGGGAAGAAGATGCGCTTTGGGGCTGCGATTTTGGGGGGTTGATGATGGTGGCGGGTTGATCATGGTGGAGGGTGGCGGGTTGATGGTGGTTGATGGCGGGAAAAAGATGATGGTGGGAGGAAGTTGGCGATGGTGGGAAGAAGATGATAATGGCTGAAGGTGGTGGTGGCAGCTGGAAATGTGGCTGAGAACATTAGGTTTTTTTTGAAATGGCAAAATTCGATGTTTTGGGTGGTGAAAATGGCAAAAAATGATGTTTTGGGTGGTGGGCGTTGGTGGCGGGTGTTGGTGGGTGTTTTGATTTGGTGGTTGTAGGAGGAGGAAGGGTGGATGTGGTGGCGGGTGTTAATGGTGGTTGTTGGCAGTGGGTGTTAATGATGGTTTTTTGGTGGTGAGAGATGGGTGAAGATGAAGAAGATATGCATTAATGGATAAATGGAGAATAAATGGATAAAATGTAGGGTTTATTTTGATATTTTTTGTAAATTTATGGACTTAATAGTTTAAAAAAAATTGTGATATAAAGAGTAGAAGTAGATGCGCCTAAGCCGTCCAAGCGTCCGGCCTCTATCAGTTATCCACACGAACGCCTCGCCGGAATCCTCCCTGGATTACTATTAGAAAAACTCGACTGCGAGGTCGACTTTTTTCTTCTCACAAAAACTCTCACAAAGTAGCTCTCTATTTTTCTCAAGAACAATTAGCTCTTGGAATAATGGTTTACAAAAGAGCTAGTCAATCCCTTTTATATATAGGGCATTGGGGCGCATGACACAAGAGAAAATCCTTGGGGATTAAGTCTTGTGTAGAGTAAGGAGAAAGAAAATCTGTTTCCAAATAAAATAAGGAAAATCTCCATAATTGATTTATCTCTTTTATTTTAATATCTTATATTAAATAAAACTAAATATTGTTGATATTTTATATAGAATATATTTATCTTATTACCATAATTCTATTTTTCCAAAAATCAATATCCAATATTATTATTATGGTAATCCTATTAATTAAAGGGAGAATGAGGGAGAAGGACAGAAATATTTCATCAATTGAGTAGAAGGACAGTCTTTTGAAACTTTAGCATAAAGGACAAAACTATTTATTCACTGTCGAAATTCACTTGTGTTCGAAATTCACTGTTTAAATTCACTACCGAAATTCACTGTCGAAATTCACTAATTTTCAAAATTCATTGTCGAAATTCACTGATTTTCGAGATTCACTGTCGAAATTCACTAATTTCGAGATTCACTGTTTGTCATTCTCGCTATAAAAATTCATTGTTTGTCCTTCTCCCTATAAAAAATATGTAGTTGTCATGTTACTCAAAAATATTCCAGATTATGTCATTATCCCTAATTTCCCATTAATTAAATTGCATAATCCAAGTGTGTGTAACACACTTGTGACCTGCGCCTCTTTTGCCAATTAATTAGCTTCCGGAATATCTTTAATTAATGTAATTAATATTTTGTATTTAATTTATTCATAATAAATAAATAACACCATATTAATTTACCACTATAACATTTATAGTCTCGAGATAAATCTTTCCTTATTTGGTCATCAACTATAACCGCATTTTAATCCGACTCGACATTCATATGTGTGTGACCCGATAGGCTTCCGAATATGTTGGCCGTAGACATAAGGTGCAATTTACGAAAATGCCCTTCACCTCTAACGATCATTGATAGCGTCTAGCAACACGTCCATGACCCCCAATCATCGGAAGAGTCAATACGCAAAGACTACTACCTTTCATGTGCTCAGTTAGCATGTAAATAGAATCCTATCGCTGTAGTAATATCCATACGATCGTAACTTGATCGTATCTCATAATCCGGATATCCAGCTCTCTCGGAATAACTCATTTACTCCTACTTTGCAAAGATTCACGAGAACTAGACATTCCTTACGGGAAGGCCCTTTCGGATATTTACTCATACTCTTAGGGTACGCGATTCCCAGACGACCTAACATGTATACTCCGCATGCTTCAGAATCATACCTGATCACTACGCATGATCGCCCCATGGTTAGGGGAAACCTCAATAGTGTCAAAACATGACAATCTACACCGTGATGCCATGTAGACTCCGGACCTGAGGATAATTACACAACCGTCACATAGTGTAACACTTAACAGTGTAAGTGGGTCAGTCTAACGTACGCATTCTCTAATACACATCCACGTATAGTCCAAGTGTCATTACACTTCGATAGATGAGATATATGCCCTTAAAGACAGAAGACATCTAATACGTGCTAGCCCTGTTCACACTGTCAAAGCCCTATTCAACAGTACATCATCCTAGAGACATTTAAGTATCAAACTTATTAAAGTGATTAGAGATCTCATCAACCATAATCACTATCATGGTTTCTCTATCATAGTTACTAAGGCCGTTATCATATACACAATATCACTAATTGGTCTAATAAATAAGCAAAGTATATAATAACAAAGGTGCTTTTATTACTCATAATAAAGTTATTACATGAACTCAAATAGACTGTAAATGACCCGACCCGGTCGGATCCGGTCCAACCCGATTGGGTTTAGGACACCTATTCAACAATCTCCCACTTGGCCTAAAGCCAATCACCCATATGCCTAAGCCCATACATGTGAACAGGTTTCTCATGTTTAGCTTGTGACAACGCCTTGGTTAACGGATCAGCTATGTTATCATCCGTGTGGACTTTCTCTATCCTTACTTCTTCTTTATCAACTATCTCTCTAATCAGGTGATAGCGCCGCAATACGTGTTTGGACTTCTGATGAGACCTTGGTTCCTTTGACTGAGCAATTGCCCCATTATTGTCACAGTACAGTGGAACTGGACCTTCAATGGAGGGAACTACACCAAGTCCAGTAATGAACTTCTTCATCCAAATTCCTTCATTTGCCGCCTCCGAGGCTGCTATGTACTCGGCTTCCGTTATAGAATCTGCAGTAGTCTCCTGCTTGGAACTCTTCCAGCTCACTGCTCCGCCATTAAGCGTAAAAACAAATCCAGATTGTGACTTAAAGTCATCCATGTCAGTTTGAAAACTGGCATTTGTATAACCTCATAATACCAAATCATCGTTCCCAAAAACTAAGAACATATCCCTAGTATGCTTCATGTACTTCAGGATATCTTGACAGCAACCCAGTGACCATCACCTGGATTTGCCTGGTACCTACTAGTCATACTAAGAGGGTACGAGACATCTGGTCTTGTACACAACATGGCATACATGATAGACCCTATAGCCGAAGCATAAAGGACATTGGACATGCGTGCCATTTCCTCCCCTGTCTTAGGACACATTTTCTTTGATGAGATAGACCCGTGTGACATGGGCGAAGAACCTCACTTGGATTGCTCCATGCTGAACCTTTTCAGCATCTTGTCTATATAGGTGGATTGTGACAAACCAAGCAACCTCTTAAACCTATCTCTGTGGATCTTAATCCCCAAAATATAAGCTGCTTCTCCCAAGTCCTTCATAGAGAAATTCTTGGATAACCAAACCTTAACCGACTGTAACATGGGTACGTCATTCCCTATCAGCAATATGTCGTCTACATAAAGCACCAAGAAAACGACTGCACTCCCACTAACCTTCTTGTAAACACAGGGCTCATCTTCATTTTTGATAAAATCAATTTGTTTGATTGTCTCATCAAAGCAAAGATTCCAACTCTGAGAAGCTTGCTTCAGTCCATAAATGGACCTTTGCAACTTGCACACCATCCCGGCATCATTGGTTGTGAAACCCTCAAGTTGTGTCATGTACACCTCCTCAGACAGATTTTCGTTAAGGAAAGCCGTTTTCACATCCATCTACCAGACTTCGTAATCATGGTATGCTGCAATTGCAAATAGAATTCTAATGGACTTTAACATGGCAACGGGAGAAAATGTTTCATCATAGTCAATACCTTGTCTTTGCTTATAACCTTTTGCCACTAACCTAGCCTTGTAAGTGACTACGTTACCATCTATGTCGGTCTTTCTCTTAAAGACCCATTTACACCCTATAGGAACTATTCCTTTAGGTGGATCAACTATGTTCCAAACTTGGTTGTCTTTCATGGACTCTATTTCAGAATTCATGGCTTCTAGCCATTTCTCTTTGTCATGCCTCATTAGCACCTCCTCGTAAGTTTTAGGGTCCTCATCTTCCATGAGGTATACGCCCGTGTACCTGTCGGGTTCGTGGCGCTCCTTGGTGGATCTTTGAGGTTCGACTGTGTTTGGAGCAGGGACTTGCGCCACCTCATTAGGTGGTGCCTGCTCTACCTACATCAACTGATTATTCTCCGTAAGTGGTTCTTGAATTTCTTCAAGATCAATTTTACTCCCACTGGCCTTTCCATAATAAACTATTTTTCTAGGAAGTGGCTAGTCCTGGCAACAAACACCTTTTGTTCTCCAGGGTGGCAAAACTGGTATCCTCTAGTTTCTCTAAGATAGCCCACAAATAGACATTTATCAGATCTGGCCTCTAGTTTGTCAGGCATCATCCGCTTCTAGTAAGTCAGACAACCTCAAGGTTTAAGATATGCCAGACTCGGTTTTCTCTTATGCCATACCTCGTATGGTGTAGAGTCAACCATCTTTGATGGAGCACGGTTAAGTACGTAGGATGCTATTTTGAGAGCATACCCCCAAAACGATTTCAGAAGAACTGCATAGCTCATCATGGATCGCACCATGTCTAACAAGGTGCGGTTCCTCCTCTCAAATACGCCATTCATCTGTGGTGTCCCGAGAGGGGTTCATTCAGGTAGATTCCCATTCTTCTTTAAGTAATCTTGAAACTCTCCATCTAAGTACTCACCACCTTGATCGGATCGAAGTGTTTTAATTTCTTTACCTAGTTGTTTCTCAACTTCACTTCTGAATTCCTTGAACTTTTCAAAGGCTTCAGACTTATACTTCATTAAGTATATATAACCATAACGAGAATGATCATCAATGAATGTGATAAAGTAAGAGTATCCTCTTTTGGCTTGAATTGACATTGGGCCGCACACATCAGTATGTATGAACTCAAGCAATTCATTGGATCTTATCCCTTTGCCACTGAATGGTGACTTTGTCATCTTGCCAAGTAAACAAGCCTCGCATGTATCAAACGATTCATAATCGAATTGATCCATTAATCCATCTTTATGGAGTTTGAAATGCGATTCTTATTTATATGGCCAAGTCTACAGTGCCATAAGTAGGATTCATTCAAGTCACTTTTTTTAGCTTTCTTATTGTTTATATTAAGCACATCAATATTCACATCTAATATGTAGAGACCATTGCTAAGTATGCCAGTACCATAAAACATTCCATCACGTGAAAAAGAACAACATTTATTCTCAAACGTAAAAGAAAATCCTTCAACATCTAATGCAGCAACTGGGCAACGAAAGAAAATAAACTCCAACGGCTAGTGGAGAAACACTTGCTCCATTCCCAACGCATAGGTCCACCTCTCCTTTCTTCAGATCTCTAGTCCTTCTTAGTGCCTGCATATTCGTACAAATATGAGAACCACAACCCGTATCTAATACCCAGTGGTTAGACTTAGAAGAAGCAATATTGATCTTAATCATAAACATACCTGAAGTTGAAGCATCTGTATGCCTCTTCTTCGTGCTCAAGAAAGCCTTGCAGTTGCGCCTTCAATGACCAGTCTCACCGCAGTGGAAGCAAGCATCCTTCGACTTGTCGTTAGCTCTCTTAGGCATTGGCTTAGGGGCAACCTTCGCCTTCTTGGACCTCTTTTGGGCCTTACCTTTGCCCTTTGGAGAAGTGACAAGCAACACTTGCTTGCCCTTTTGCACAGTGCCCTCAGCAGTTTTCAACATGTTCAATAACTCCACAGGGAGGAATCTATCTTGTTCATGTGATAGTTCATCACAAACTATGAGTATAAATCAGGTAGAGATTGCAAGATTAAGTCAATACTCAAGTCGTGCTCCAACTTGTGGCCAAGCTTCTCAAGCCTCTCAATATACCCGATCATCTTTAGCACGTGTGACCCTACAGCAGTCCCGGACGCCATCTTACAACCGAACAGGGCCTTCGAGACCTCATACCTCTCAGTGCGAGACTGAGAAGCATAGAGCTCCTTCAGGTGAACCATGATCGTGTAGGCGTCCATAGACTCATGCTGTTTCTGCAATTCAGAGTCATAGAAGCAAGCATAATTGCATAATCCAAGTGTGTCTAACACACTTGTGACCTGCGCCCCTTTTGCCAATTAATTGGCTTCCAGAATATTCTTTAATTGATAATGTAATTAATATCTTGTATTTAAATTATTCATAATAAATAAATACCACCATATTAATTTACCACTATAACCTTTATAGTCTCAAGATAATTTTTTCCTTATTTGGTCATCAACTATAACCACATTTTAATCCGACTCGACATTCATATGTGCGTGACCCGATAGGCTTCCGAATATGTAGGCCGTAGACATAAGGTGCAATTTACGAAAATGCCCTTCACATCTAACGATCATGGATAGCATCTAGCAACACGTCCATGACCCCCCATCAGAAGAGTCAATACGCAATGACTACTACCTTTCATGTGCTCGGTTAGCATGTAAATAGAATCCTATCACTGTAGTAATATCCATACGATCGTAACTTGATCGTATCCCATAATCCAGATCGAGCTCTCTCGGAATAATGTTGGAAAGATGTCCTAAACCCAATCGGGTTGGACCGGATCCGACCGGGTCGGGTCATTTACAGTCTGTTTAGTTCATGTAATAACTTTATTATGATTAATAAAAGCACTTATGTTATTATATATTGTTAGTCTTCATATTATTTGTTGTATATATATAGTAACGTCCCTAGTATTAATCTGTGATAGAGAAACCATGATAGTGATTATGGTTGATGAGATCTCTAATCACTATAACAAGGTTGGTACTAAAATGTCTCTAGTCTTATGTATTATCAAATAGGACATTGATAGTATAATTAGACTAGCACGCATTGGATGTCTTCTATCTTTTAGAATATATGGATAGATCTCGTTATCGAAGTGTAGGGACACTTGGACTGTACGTGGACGTATATAAGAGAATGCGTACGTTAGACTGACTCACTTACATTAAGTGTCACACTATGTGGCGGTTGTGTAATTATCCTTTTGACCGGAGTCTTCATGGCATCACGGTGTGGATTGTCATGCTTTGACACTATTGAGATTTCTCCTAACCACGGGGCGATCATGCGGTAGTGATTGGGTATGATATTGAAGCATGCGGAGTATACATGATTGGTCATCCGGGAATCGCGTATCCTATGATTGGGATCGAATATCCGAAATGGCCTTCTTATAAGGAATGTCTAGCTCTCGAGAATCTTTGCAAAGTGGGAGTAAATGTGTTATTCCGAGAGAGCATGATATCCAGATTATAAGATACGATCGTCAATGTATCGACACTCAAGATACGATCGTATGGATATTATTACAGCGATCGGATTGTAAGTTACACGGTAACTGCTTCACATAAAAGGTAGTAGTCATTGCTTTTTTACTCTTCCGATAATTGGGGGTCATGGTGTGTTGCTAGACGCTATCCCGTGATCGTTAGGTATGAAGGGCATTTTAGTAAATTGCACTTTATGTCTACGGCCAACATATTCGGAAGCCTATCGGGTCACACACATATGAACATCGAGTCGGATTAAAATGCGGTTATAGTTGATAACCAATTAAGGAAAGTTTATCTCTAGACTATAAAGGTTATAGTGGTAAATTAATATGGTGGTATTTATTTATTATGAATAAATAAAATACAAGATATTAATTATATATAAATTATGTTAATTAAAGAATATTCCGGAAGCCAATTAATTGGCATATGGGGCGCCACATTTAAGTGTATGAGATACACTTGGATTGTGCACTTTAATTAATAAGATTGCCATAATATTAATATAAGATATTAATTGATTTTGGAAAAATAGATTTATGGTAATAAGATAATTATAATCAATATAAGATATTGGCAAAATAAATTATAATTAAAGAGATAAATCAATCTATTTGATTTTCCTTATTTTATTGGGAAAATGTTTTCTTCTCCTCCACACAACTTTGGGGCGCCATCTCTATATAAAGGAAGTGGGTGTCAAGCTCTTTTGTACATCACAATTGCAAGAGCTCATAGTTCTTGTGTAAAATAGAGAGCAATCCATAGTGAGTTTGTGAGGAGGAGGAAAAGGCGATCTAGCAACGAGAGTTTCCAATAGCGATCAAGAGGATTCGACAAGGGGTTCGTGTGGATTAGCGATAGAGGCGCGACGCGCGTTGGCGGCTTGCACAACGAACTACTCTCCGTTGGCGGTCAAGCGACGATCTTATAGATCATCTAGGGTATAACCGTCAAACTATTTAACGTGTTTATTGCATTAAGCGAAGAACGATCTAGAAAAATCAAATTTTAAATTCATTGCGTTAAACTAGTGATTTCTAACAGTGGTATAAGAGGCAGACTTGAGCTTAAGCAATAAGCATAAATTAATTGCATAGTATTTAATCAATAGATGCAAGATTTAAATCACGCAAACGTTAAAACAAAAAAATTAGGGTTTATGGGGATCGGCCATTGGCGGCGCCCTCGACCTCGGGCGGCGGCGGCCTTGGTCGCCGTCCGTCGGCTCTCTTCTTCTAATGGGGAGATCAACCGCACCGTTTTGTGATATTTTATTGTGCATATATATCTCGTTTGTTTAGTTGTGTCATATGGTGGCAACCAATGGTTCAAATAGTTTGGACCATTGGGAAACCATATGGCATGTTGGCCTTTCCAAATTTTGATTTGGAATAGGCCTAGGCCCTTTCAAATATTGGAAAGGCCAACATGCCATATGGTTTCCCAATGTTCCAAACTATTTGAACCATTGGTTGGCCATATATGACACAACTAAAACAAACGAGATATCTATGCACAATAAAATATCACAAAACGAAAAGGGTTGATCTCCCATTAAGAAGGAGCCGACGGACGGCAACTGAAAGGCCACCGCCGCCGCCGAGGAGGGGCCGCCGCCACGGGCCGAGCTCCCATAAACCCTAATTTTATTTTATTTTGTTTTAACGTTTCGTGATTTGAATCTTGCATCTATTGATTAAATACTACGCAATTAATTTATGCTTATTGCTTAAGCTCAAGTCTGCCTCTGATACCACCGTTAGAAATCACTAGTTTAACGCAATGAATTTAAAATTTGATTTCCTTTCTAGATCGTTCTTCGCTTAATGCAATAAACACGTTAAATAGTTTGACGGTTATACCTAGATGATCTATAAGATCGCCGCTTGACCGCCAACGAGAGTAGTTCGATCATAAGCCGCCCACGCGTCGGCCTCTATCGCTAATCTACACGAACCCCCTTGCCGAATCCTCCTTGATTGCTATTGGAAAACTCCGATTGCTAAACCGCATTTTTCCTCCCTCACAAACTCACTATGGATTGCTCTCTATTTTACACAAGAACTATGAGCTCTTGAAATTGTGACGTACAAAAGAGCTTGACACCCACTTCTTTTATATAGAGGAAGTGGCGCCCCAAAATTGTGTGGATGAGAAGAAAATATTTTCCCAATAAAATAAGGAAAATCAACTAGATTGATTTATCTCTTTAATTATAATTTATTTTGCCAATATCTTATATTGATTATAATTATCTTATTACCATAAATCTATTTTTTTCAAAATCAATTAATATCTTATATTAATATTATGGCAATCTTATTAATTAAAGTCCACAATCCAAGTGTATCTCATGCACTTAAATGTGGCGCCCCATATGTCAATTAATTGGCTTCCGGAATATTCTTTAATTAACATAATTTATATATAATTAATATCTTGTATTTTATTTATTCATAATAAATAAATACCACCATATTAATTTACCACTATAACCTTTATAGTCTAGAGATAAACTTACCTTATTTGGTTATCAACTATAACCGCATTTTAATCCGACTCGATGTTCATATGTGTGTGACCCGATAGGCTTCCGAATATGTTGGCCGTAGACACAAAGTGCAATTTACTAAAATGCCCTTCATACCTAACGATCACGGGATAGCGTCTAGCAACACACCGTGACCCCCAATTATCGGAAGAGTCAAAAAGCAATGACTACTACCTTTCATGTGAAGCAGTTACCGTGTAACTTACAATCCTATCGCTGTAATAATATCCATACGATCGTATCTTGAGTGTCAATACATTGACGATCGTATCTTATAATCTAGATAACATGCTCTCTCGGAATAACACATTTACTCCCACTTTGCAAATATTCTCGAGAGCTAGATATTCCTTATAAGAACGTCATTTCGGATATTCGATCCCAATCATAGGATACGCGATTCCCAGATGACCAATCATGTATACTCCACATGCTTCAATATCATACTCAATCACTACCGCATGATCGCCCCGTGGTTAGGAGAAATCTCAATAGTGTCAAAGCATGACAATCCACACCGTGATGCCATGAAGACTCCGGTCAAAAGGATAATTACACAACCGCCACATAATGTGACACTTAATGTAAGTGGGTCGATCTAACGTCGCGCATTCTCTAATACACGCCCACGTGCGGTCAAGTGTCCCTACACTTCGATAGAGCGAGATCTATCCCTATCTTCTAAAAGATAGAAGACATCCAATACGTGCTAGTCTAATTATACTATCAATGTCCCATTTGATAATACATAAGACTACAGACATTTAAGTACCAACCTTGTTATAGTGATTAGAGATCTCATCAACCATAATCGCTATCATGGTTTCTCTATCACAGATTGATACTAGGGACGTTACTATATATATACAACAAATAATATGAAGACTAACAATATATAATAACATAAGTGCTTTTATTAATCATAATAAAGTTATTACATGAACTAAACAGACTGTAAATGACCCGACCCGGTCGGATCCGGTCCAACCCGATTGGGTTTAGGACACATTTCCAACAAAAACATCTTTGGCCTGTGCGATGGATGGATCTTTAGTCAGTTTTTCTTCTATATAATCAGCTACTCGTAGCAACTCTTTTTCTGCTTATTCTGAAAGATCACTTAAAGATGGAAATCCTCTGGATTCATCATCAACATTCGCATTAAACTCAATGTCTTCTTCATAACTAAAATGAGGTTCCGGATTTGTATGTGAGCTCGTGGTACTGAATCTTTCAAATACTTGATCCTGAAAATCAAAAACAATATTCTGCAAATAGTCAGTCAGGGGGTTATTCGGCCAATTTCTAATTCTAGATGTATCCATTAAGTTACGATAAAATGTTTTTACAAATGATATAGAAAGGGGTTTTCAACAACTGGTTTGTAAGCAAACAACTGATACTTAAAATCAGTTCTGGATCTCTTCGTAACAGAAACACTGATCCGATACCAATTGTAGGTCCCTTGGAAAGGCTAACACAAGTTTAGAGGGGGTGAATAAACTTGTCCCTAAAACTGGATTTAAAGCAAATTAAAGTTCAGTTAAAACTTGTGTGGAGTTAAGCTGACTAAGCTGAGTTTAAGTCAAACTAACTTAAGCTTAAAACTGAGTCAACTGGCAGCGGATATAATTCTAGCCTTATTCTTGATCTTGTTATTCTATGTGAAAGCTGAGTGTGTTAAATCGATTACAAGAATGTCGCCAGTGAATCGTGAAATGTATAACAATCAATTCTCGAGAATCTTCAGTAAATAAATGTTGAGTAAGTAAATAAGTGCGTAAAGTAAATAAACAAGAATTATAGAGGTTCCAGGTGGTGTAATCATGTACGTCCTCTCTTCCCCTGTGATGCGGAGGAAAATTCCACTAGAACTTCTTTGAGATGGCCCGGTTACAAAAAGTTCTAAACTGATAGTCCTTGACTAATCCCTAGCTTCACAATCTAAACACTTGTAGAACAGGTAGAATTGCTGCTCTTCAATTGTTTGAAACACTGGTCCTTGTAGGGTTGAATTGCCTCTTCACCAGCTCATCACAACCACAGTCTTTCTGACTCACTCAACTGTCCTTCACACCTTCTTGGTGTTTCACAGTCTAAACCTTTGATAGAATCAAAGTTGAGACTTGAATCAATAACTATGATTCAATTGTGATTTGAGCTTTTCTTCTAGATATATAAGTTACGCTTGGCTCTGTATTTCTTCAAATGAATGATCTTGATTTTCCTTGAATGCTTAAGAACACTTGAAGAAATTTCTTGATCTTGCAATAAAGTATTTAGCAGGAATTCTTTTAGATTGGCTTTCCCCCTTAATTTTATCTTTCTTGACTAGATTGATTCTCTTTTATTCCTCCTGCTCTCTTCTTTGTTGTTGTAGAAGTAGTCTATTTATAGGGGTTTATCTAACGGTCAGATTCCTTTGAATTCAAATTCTTGTGGCCGTTAGTGGTCCTGCTTTCTTGCTTGTATGATTATGTTAGAACGGATAGATTATCCTCCAATCATAATTCTCGAATTGTAACGGCTGAATCCTTTTTCAGTTTTAGCTAAACCTTAGTTCTAAAACTGATTTACTGAGAACATTATCGCTTCTCGCTTTAAGAGCATTAATCGAGTTTTACTCTTCTTCAAAATCAGTACTCAAGTTTTCATCTGATTACAATTGACTTAATCAGAGTACACCAAGGAATTAATCATCAAAGACATCATTGCCCTTATGTGTCTTAGCTCCTAATACAAGATCCATAAAGTCAGTTAAGGTCATCACAATCTTGCCTGAAGTCTAAGTTTACAGTCTCGACGTAGTCTTCATAAACTGAGTTTGAACCCTCAGTTCTTCAGTCTTCTATAACTGAGTCTGTGACCCTCAGTTCTTTTCAGTCTTCTATAACTGAGTCTGTGACCCTCAATTCTTCAGTCTTCTTAGATAAGCCAACTGAGTCTGTGACCCTCAGCGAACTTATCTTCTTCAATTTTACGTTGGTGTGCTCCGCTTTCCAATTTAACTGATTTCCAGCTTCCCGATACCTCAGTTTCTTGTTATCTCAGTTCACGACCTAGAAGTATTACAGTGCTTGTCTGATTTAACTTATACAAATATCAGATTCTATTAAATCATACAAATATCAGACTCTATTAAATCCTATACATTGATATCTAGACATCTTTTTGCTTTGCACTATAACAACTAGTTATGACACTTCATCAATGGGGTTTAGAACCAAGACTAAATAAGTGATGAATCATTATCAAAACATAAATTTTATTTCCAACATAATGTGATGGTTGCAAAAAGGTGAACAAAGGTTTCAGTTTTTTCTACCTGAGATATATTACAATATTGTTATCATAGAATGGAAAGAAACCTAGATCTTCTTGCTTTGGTTTTCTTGTTTGGGAGTACCACTTACAGTATCAAAGTTGGTGTTAGAGCCTCGGAATTCTGCAAGTCCTCATTAGTGAGAGTTCCAAAAGGGATTCTTCCATTTGCATTAGATGTTTCATCAATATCCTCTCTAGTCTGTCCACTTGCCTTCCCAATTTCTTCGATTATCTTCTTAGTTGATAGTGTGAAAAGTTGTTTTCTTGAGCTAGCAAATGTACCTCTGGTGGCTAGAAGGACTACATCTGCAGCATCATCTTTAACAATAACATCTAAAGCAAGGGCAACAGACATAAGAAAGTACTTGATTGAATGTTCATAGGGCTTAGTTTCCATCCAACTCCATTGCATATTTTTATCCATAGCATGTCTAGCCCATTGATGACTTACAATCACACCTTCTCGGACAAATAGCATTATTGGAAGTAAATTCCAGCCAAATTCAGAGCATTAGTCAAATCACAAACAACACAAAAGAAAATAAATACAATCATTGTGTAATAGTACCATTCTGAAATCCTAAAACTCAAAAACGATCAAATTATATAGAGAAATAAAAACACATGCAGATCAACTACTCACCAGGGTGACATAGAATGAACTCTTCAGGATCTATCCAAATCACACCTCAACATATGTTTCCATATTTCCCCGAAAATGAACTTCCTTGACCAAATATTTGACTCTGTAAAGCATAAAATGCTTTCAACCTAGCACTTACAACAAAGCAAATTAAGATTTAAATTCATGGTTGTAACCTCAAGCATCTTGGACTCTTTAGAACAATTTTACTTCATTACATGTTAGCATGCTTATGTTTTAGCAGTATAACTACTTTACACAAGAGTTTTAAATACTATTTCTGTTCAGTCAAACAATAAATAGTATATTATGCATTTCTATACCTCCGTAATATTCTGTCAAGTCCATATCATTTGGTCTAAGCTACCACTATCATCTGTGCGGCATGTTCCCCATCAATGCCTGAGTTTACTTTTGTTCTCTTATCAGCCAAGTGCTTGTGGCTTTTAGTAATTTCTTACATTTTCTACTTTAAAATAATTCACTGCTACATTATAGAGTTCAATTGAATTCAATAGGTGTAATGTTAGGTATGGAATGTAGTTAGGTTGGCCTGCTGGTTGAATTAAACACCTTATCGAGAACGACGACGACGACGCAACTTTGGGTTCTCTATCCCCTTATCGATTTACTTTTACGGCAGCGGCGGCCACGGTTCTGATGTGAAATGTAGTTAGGTTAATAACATGTAGTTAGGTTAGGGTTTTATAACATCTCCATAAAAATTATATTTCCAATATATATAAAATATTTACATCTCCAATAAAAAAGGCCTGAATTTTTACTAATGGCATTTTAAATTATTTATTAAATTTTCATTTACATCTCCAATAAAAATTTGGTGGAGAAGGACAAATAAAATATTTCCAATAATAGAAGATATTTTTATTTTTTAAAAAATCAGGGGAATAAATGCACTGATTTTTTTTTCTTTTTGAGGAGTTTTGAATAGGGAATCATCATGAAAATCTAAAAATATTTACATCTCTTGGAAATGTTCTGAAAAAATGCCAAACGTTACTACATTTTTCTTGAAATGTTCAAAGTAAAATCACTCCGTTTTTAGCGTTTAGTTTCAGATTCTATACCCTCTTGGGAAGCGCCGAACCAGGGTATTTGTGTCTTTTTAAAAAACGCCGAACGTTACTACATTTTCTTTCAAAATATCACTTCCGCTTTTCACTGTTTCACCAAATTTTCTATACCCTACTTTGATATCCTCTTGGGAAGTGATTACAGATAGAAGATTGTATGCATAAGATCGTCCCTTTTTGATTTTTTTTTTTTTTTTTGGAAAATCTACTCCTTAAATAACGGTTTAAACCAATTATTAGCAATTTATTACTATCTAATTCAAAATGAAAAGCAATCAAATATTAATAAAGCCAGATAAGAATATTTTTATTATTTTCTTACTCCACACACCATAAAAATAATGACAAAATTACTTCTACAAACACAATTTTTAGAAAATTCAATTGAGCCATTTGTTAATTAAATAAACCAACACTTATCTTATACCTAATTTTTTTCTCAGTTCCTCCCTCCCAAAAAATTCAGCCGCCACATTCATATCTCAAACCCTAAATCTGATTCTCCTCCTCCTTCCTCACAACACACAACCACCATCTTTTCTTCTTCTACTTCCTCTTCCTATTGACTCTTTCACCTCTTTTCCCCATGCATTGATTATCACTTTGCGTACAAACCTTCCTGTTTATTGCATTCTAAACGGCGTAAAAAGGCCGATTCAAGTAAGTCACCGCAATAGGAGAAAAGTTTTCCCGATTTGCAGAAGAAAGGGATCGAGAATGGCGTGTTGAAGATGGATGGATAGTTAGAGCTGGCATATTTTTCTCCTTTACCTCCTGATTTTCTTTTCTTTTTGATTATCTCGATATTGGAGCAAGCCGCTGCATTTTCCGGTAGTTGGTCGGGGCTGGTTGTGTTTGGTGGTTGGAGATGGTGGAGTAGGGGGCGGTTTGTGTTGGGGCCCTATGGCTGGGATGGTCGAAAGATGGTGATTTTGTTGGGTTTTGGGTGGGGTTCATGGTGGGGAATGGTGGAGGTTGGAAGGAGGGTGAAGCTAAGAGGCTGAGAATGGAGGTGGCGGCTAAGAAGAAGGTGTGGTTATGGTTTTTTTTACCGATAGAGACGAAGGAGAGAAATGATATTGATAATGGATTGGGCTGAAATGAACAGTAAAAAAGGGCTGAAATGAACAGTAAAAAAAAAAAGAGCCAATGAAAAAAAATAACAAGTGTCAACACCTCATTTAGGACACGTGGTAGGAAAACCCTTCCTTCTTCTAAGATAGTTAGATATAGATGTGACGCCCCGTCTCGGATACAGAGTCCTTATCCGGAAGGAACGCCCGGCATGCATATATATATTTTTTAAATCGTCAAAAGTAATATATTCATAAGCCTGATGTATTATTTTTATATGATTAAATATACGTTATATTATTATGTTTTATCAACGAATTCTATATAAAATATATGAAATTATGATATAAATAGTATGAAATGTTAATCTTTATAATTTAAGAGTAGTTAGTAGTAAAAAAAGTTGTAATTTTGTACCGATTTTAGTAAATCGGAGTGTCGTGTCAGATTTATGTGGGTATTTGTGATGTTTTATTGCAGATTTATAAACCGAGACCCCGAGAATCGACATATTGAAGTTTAATCATATCTCCTAATGATTTAGAGAGTCACCACGAGCTTAAAACGGTCAATTGAATAGGCAAGTGAGTGATGATGAGTGGTCAACCAATCTGGTTAAGTAATAATCGAGAAATGCTTTCGACAAACGAATGGCTCATCAAAACGACATTTTCGAAAAAGTGTTCTTCACGAAAGTTGTAGATTTTTCCGAAAGCTTTCCAATGCAATTTAAATTATGAAGATTGGAGATCTACAACTTAAACACTTGATGATCAAGTGGCTAATCGATTTGGGTTAAGAAAAATCCCGAAATAGCTCCGGAAGAACAGAGGTTATCAAGAAGGCGTTATCTGAAGAAGAGTCCTTCATGAAAGTTGTAGAGTTTCTCGAGATCTTAATTTTGGCATTTCGTTTGCAATTTTGGAGGTCCGTAACTCTGAGATATGAATTTTAGAAGTTTAATAATTATATATAAAATAAATATCTCATACGCATACTGGGAGTGTATTCAAGATGGGAACATCATCATGATTCCGACCGAGCGGCCTAATACCGGACCAGTCCGCCAAGGATCCAACTTCTATATAAGAGGCCTCATTTGCAATGAGTCGATTGTAAATAAATATATATCAAAATATATATATATATATATATATATATATATATATATATATATATATATATTATATATCTCTTCTTTTTCTTTTTAATTTTTAGTAGTAGTTGTAAATAAGGCCTTACGCCAGTAATAATGTAGTTTTAGTATCGTTATAATGCTCGGGAAAATCTTGGAAGTCGGTTTTGCTGAAGAAGTTGTAATGTCCGGAAAATACGATTTCTGAATCAACTGCCGTATTCGGGTAACTTTTCTTAAGTATTTATGTTTGTTTTCATCTTTTTCGTTGTTATAATGTTTTAAGGCTAAATATAATACTGGCCAAAACTATGTAATCGGTTTTATTTCGATCTTTTCGTTAAAGAAATGTTGTTAAGTTAAAATGACTAAAATTGAGTTAATTGAATCTTTTTCTATTTTAATCGTATTCGTATTGACATATTTAATCGATCTGAGGAATTCATAATCTAATTATGAATTGACGCCTCGTAGTCAGGATATGAGATAAAAGATAGAAAAACCGGAGGGTAAAATTGGCCGTGTGAATAACGTGATAACGGAATCCGATTTCCTACCCGGGGGTAAATTTGTTTTGGGAGAAATGAATTTTATTATAATTTGTACTCGAGATCGTAATAATGTTAAATCATCAGTTAATCGAAACTTAAACCGGAAAGTTAAATCGTCCGGCTTTGACAACCGGAGCCTTTAAAATAAAATTGACCGTTTGACGAATGGAATGACTCCTTTTATCTAAAAGGTAGATTTGTACTTTCGGACCTGCTCGTAAAAACCGTATGATGATTGTGGACCTTGGGTGATGCAATGGACATATGACAATTTCATACGCTCGTGTGAAGAGGAATTGTTTACCTCGAGAGCACACCACCGCTTTCATTTACTCAATTGGACCTAAAATAAAAGGAGAGATCGAACACATTTCATTTAATCGAAAAGATCGTATAAACCAATTATATAAGTTTTGGCCATTCTAAAAATTATCTGCTTTAGTATTTTGGTACCTATATATTTATATCTATATATATATCTTTTGCAATTTATGTACATCTATATATATTTATATATCTATATATATTATATTAGAATAACTTTTAAATTACGTATTTATTTTATGTTGACTAGAATAGTAGTGATCTGTGTTATAAAATTGCGATTTAGATCGAGTTAATAATGACTTTCTTTGGTGTTTAACCACACGTAAAAGAAATTACCAAGTTCCCTGAGGATTCGACACTCTGACTCACCATACTAGCACCACAATTTGACCCGGTACACTGCCGGTTAGGATCTGTATAGCCTAGGTAATGTCCGTCAACTTTCTGGCGCCATTTCCAAGGTTAGGTTTAGGTCTGTCAGAATTTTTGGCGCCGTTGCCGGGGAACGTCGCTAATTTCTTTTTATGTGTCTATGGTTGCTACTTGTATTAGCTCAAAATTCTCGAGAATAAGTCAACACTTTTCTTATCCCATTTCTATTTTAATTTTCGTTGGTTGTTACCCGATAGGTAAATTACCAATTTTTACTACTATCAATTTCTAGTTATTTTCTATTTTCGTTAGTTGATGACCAGAAGTGGTAAGGCCCTCTCACTCCTTATAAGCCCGACAAAACACTTACGAAAGGCAAAGAAGAGTAGAGAGTAAACGCGGTCATACTAGTCGTGAAATCCTCGACCATGAATCATCTTCAAACAGAATCTACGAATGGTCAAATCGGTGATGAAACACCGAACAAGAATCGAACATGCTCTGAGGGCATGGACAAAACCTCGTTAACCCTAATAATAATAATAATAATAATAATAATAAAATAATCGAAACCGGAACCGAATAATCGTAATAATCCGCCAAACCCGAGACTATCTCGTGATCAAACCGTCACGAAGAAACCGGACTAATAATCCCATACTTTTACCTAATGAAGGAGCGAATAATTTGAAATTAAATCTCATCTTTTTGGTTTAATTGACGCGAGAGCCCAATTTCTAGGAGAGGATGATGAAGATCCACATCATCATCTCTATCTTTTGAAGAACTCGTGCAATACTGACCAAAAGTCAAGGTGCTCATAAGGAATTAACGAGGATGACTATGTTTCCTTTTTCTTTAAAAGGGACGAGCCCGAGATTGGTTTATGTCTCTTCCACATCATTCACTTACTAGTTGGGAGGAGATTCAAACTGAATTTACAAACAATATTTCACTCCTGGACGAAATTTGGAATTAAAAGTCGAGGTTGCTAACTTTAGACAAGGATCTAAAGAAACTCTCGGGAATGCGTGGGAAAGGTTTAAAAAAATGTTAAGAGCATGTCCCGATCATGGTTATTCCTTAGATATGCAAATTCAACTCTTCTGTCGTAAATTGAGAAAAGATTCACGTGCCGATGTGGATCATGCATGTGGTGGTTCTTTAATGATGAGTGAAGCTCAAGCAGCTTCTGATGCTATAGAAAAGATTTCCAAAAATAACAGAATGTGGGAAACCGGTTCTAGCACCGAAAAAGTAGCTTTGCGCAGAGAGAATGTACGTCTAATACGGAAGTTCTAGCACACTTGGAGAATTTGAGTAGGAAATTTGATGGTCTACAATGTAATAAGAACCAGAGTTCGAGAAAATAGTACACCAAATGAATACTCAAGTCATGATAATGTGTCATTAGGGAGTGAAGAACCAACATGATATTCAAGAGAGGAGGTGAGTTTTCTTGAAAGAGATAGAATTTGAACAATGCATACTCAAACTCGTTTAATGCTATTAGAAGAGATCATCCTACTTATCGATGGTCCGAAAACCCTAGTAAGCCAGAGACAACCGCCATATCCAAATCCATATAGAATAATAACCAAGTTTATCAAGAAAACACATCTAATCGAATTTACAATCATTACCAAGATCCTATCCTCAACATACCACTCAAAGTATACCAAGAAACTTCGAGTTCAACTCAACTGCGAAGGAGTTGAAAAATGGGAAAAACTAATGGAAAATATGATGGGTGTAGTATCTACTCAAGCTAAGAATATGGAAACAATGATGACTTCTATTGGTTCAGTCTCTAAGGATCTGAGTACAATGAAAACATCTATGAGTGGACATGATACCAGAATGAGAACGATAGAAGCTTCATTGAGGAATATGGAAGATCATTTGAGTAGGGAAGGTGAACGTAACAACAGTAGACCACCAGGAGGATTACCAAGCAACACTGAAAGAAACCCAAGAGAGGTAAATGTTGTAGTTACACGAAAGTAGGAAGCTCGAGTGGAAGCAATGGAGTAGAAAACTTCGGGAACAATGAAGTAGAAAATGATTTAGATGGAAAGAATGATGAAACTAAAGATGAAATTGAATTCACTGATGAGGAAGAAGAAATTATAGAGAACTTCTTGAAAATGAATAGAAGTTTGGAACCTGAAAAGGAAGGTGAAAATTGGGTAAAAATCCCTAGGATTTTGAAAGATCCCATGGATAAAGATTTAAGGAATTTATTCAAGGAACATGTTAGAATAGATGAAACTAGTAATAAGGATGAGAAACAGGAAGAACCGAAAGAGTCTGAAGTAGAGATTGATTCAGGAACAATTTAAAGGAAAAATTCAAGATCATGATACTTGGCGATTAAGTAATACTCAAAGGTTTAAGGAAAAGGAAAAGAGAAATTGACTAAGGAGCCAAAGGTTATAGATTTAGAATCTTTACCTTACCCTCCTAAAGATCAAATCAAAAGGCAAAACTCGATAAGAAGTATGCTCGTTTCCTTGACACTTTTAGTCATCTTCATGTTAATATCCTCATTATTGAAGCTCGATTAATATACTCGCCTATGGAAAGTTTCTGAAAGATATACTATCAAATAAGAAAAAATTAGAGGAATATGAGAATATATGCCTAAATGAAGAATGTTCTGCAATTCTGCAGCATAAGTTACCACCTAAACTGAAATATCCTGGAAGTTTTACGATTCCATGTGAAATTGGAGGATTTCTGTTTAAGAAGGTCTTATGTGATCTTGGAGCTAGTATAAATCTCATGTCTTATGAGGATTATAAAAAGCTAGGCATAGGAAAGCTTACTAAGACTGAAATGACTCTACAAATGGCAGATAGATCGATTAAGTACCCTAAAGGAATGATTAAGGACGTATTGGTTAAAGTAGACAAATTCTATTTTCCAATAGACTTTGTAGTTATGGAAATGGAAGAAGGATATTCAGCGCCACTTATTCTAGGTCGTCCATTTCTAGCTACAGGAAGAACTTTAATCGATGTTCAGAAAGGAGAATTAGTTTTGAGAGTCAATGAAGATGAAGTTGCTTTCAATATTTTCAAAGCTATGAACCATCCATATACATCACCAGAATCATGTTCTTTTATAGAAGATATTCATTCTGTCTATGATAATCAGTTACCAACTTTTGAAGACAGATTAGAAGAATGCTTAACTCTGTCTATCTATAAAGAAGATGAGGAAGACATTGAAATGAAAGAGATAATCCTTTCTCTAGATAAAGGAAGCTTTACTTTTAAGCCACCATGGCATAAGTATTTGGAGTTAGAACTAGAAGGACCAGTTCTTGAATCGTCAATAGAAGATCCGCCAAAGAATCTGGAATTGAAACCGTTACCTTTAAATCAAATATGCTTTTCTTGAAATCGATAATCTATTACCGATTATTATTTCATCAACTTTAATCGAGCAACAAGAAGATCAATTACTTAGAATGTTAAGAAAGCATAAGAAAGCTTTTGGATGGACAATTGCCGATATTCGAGGTATTAGCCACGAGATTTGTGTTCATAAGATAATTACGAAAGAAGATGCTAAACCTTGTATTCAACCGCAACGCCGCCTCAACCCGAATTTACGCTTAATCGTTAAGAAAGAGGTGATTAAGCTATTAGAGATGGGAATAATCTTTCCTATATCGAGATAGTGAATGGGTAAGTCCAACTCAAGTTGTACCAAAGAAAGGAGGTTTCACAAAGTGAAAGAGAATGATAAGAATGAATGGATTCCAACAAGGGAAATTACGGGATATCGAATGTGCATTGATTTTAGAAAGCTAAATGATCATACTAAGAAAGATCATCATCCGCTTCCATTCATAGTTCGGATGTTGGAGCGTTTAAGTGGTCATAAATATTATTGTTTCTTAGATGGTTATTCAGGATATTTACAGATATTCATTGCAAGGAGATAGGGAAAAGACTACTTTCACATGTCCTTATGGAACTTTTGCTTATAAAAGAATGCCGTTTGGTTTATGTAATGCTCTGCTTACGCTTTCAAAGATGTATGATGTCTATATTTTACGATATGGTTGAGAAATTCTTAGAAATTTTTATGGGCGACTTTAGTGTTTACGGAGATTCTTTTGGTAAATGTTTATCGCACTTAGAAAGAGTGTTACAACGCCATGTGAGGATACCAATTTAGTACTAAACCGGGAAAAATGTCATTTAATGGTATCGGAAGGAATTGTTCTAGGTCATAGAATCTCTCGAAATAGAATTGAAGTTGATAAAGCTAAAGTCGAGGTGATTGAAAAATTACCACCACCAAGTGAATCTAAGGACTCTAAGAGGATTTCTTGGACATGCAGGATTTTATAGGAGATTTATTGCAGATTTTTCGAAGATAGCAAAGCCTCTAAGTCATTTACTTGAAAAAGAAGTACCTTTTAACTTTGATAGTAAATGTATGGAAGCTTTTAAGACCTTAAAAGCGAAGTTGATTATTGCACACTGGTGTTGGTAGCACCAGGTCGGATTTGCCTTTTGAGATTATGTGTGATGCAAGCGATTTAGTTTGTAGGAGCTGCTTTTAGGTCAAAGGTATAACAAAATTCTCAAAGCTATCTACTATGCATCCCACACATTAAACGCAATTCGACTTAATTATGCAACTACGAAAAAGAAGCGTTGGTGTAATTTTTGCCTTAGATAAGTTTAGATCATATATTGTTGGTTCTAAGGTAATAATCTACACAGACCATTCACTCAAGTATTTAATGAGTAAGAAGGATGCGAAACCACGTCTTCTTAGATGGATTCTCTACTTCAAGAATTTGATATTGAAATTAAAGATAAAAAAGGAAGTGAGAATGTAGTAGCGGATCATCTAAGTAGAATGGAGATCGAGGAAGAGATAGGGAATGAAATTAAAGATTCATTTCTGATGAACAACTATTTAGAATAGATACTCCTTCAACCATGCAGCTTATTAAAAATAAAATTCCTTCTAAGGAAATGTCACCTTGGTTTGGGGATATCATTAATTACTTAACTTTGTGATTATATTCCGTCTCATTGGACTTGGCAACAGAAAAAGAAGTTCTTTTACGACTTAAAATTTTATTCTTGGGAGGAACCGGACCTTTTCCGTAAATGTTCGGATGGAATAATCGAAAATGTGTGCCTGATAATGAAATTTTAAGTATTTTATCATTTTGTCATGATCGTGAGGCGGGAGGTCATCATGAAGGATGGAAAAGCGCTTTTAAAGTTTTACAATGTGGTTTTTATTGGCCTACACTATATAGAGATGCTTATACATATGTTAAATCTTGTGAATCTTGTCAAAAATGGGAAATGTATCTAAAAACATGAAATGCCTATGCAACATATTTTAGAATGTGAGTTATTTGATGTTTGGGGTATAGATTTCATGGGACCTTTTCCTATATCGTTTGGAAAAAGATTTATTCTTGTAATGGTAGATTATGTTTGAAATGGGTGAAAATTGAAGCTCTTCCCACTAATGATACCAAGGTTGTCATACGATTCCTTAAAAAGAACATATTCACTAGATATGGCATTCCGAGGGCAATCATTAGTGATAGAGGTTCACATTTTTGCAATCGACCATTTACTAAGTTAATTGAAAAATATGGTGTAACGCATAAACTAGGAACGCCTTATCACCCGCAAACTAGTGGACAGGTAGAGGTGTCGAATAGAGAGATTAAAAGAATCGTGGAAAAAACAGTTGATTCAAATCGTAAAAACTGGGCAGTTAAATTAGATGATGCATTATGGGCGTACAGAACAGCTTTTAAGACACCAATTGGTTGTTCTCCCTATAAGCTAGTCTTTGGTAAATCATGTCATCTCCCAGTTGAGTTAGAACACCGAGCCTTCTGGGCTATTAGATTTCTGAATTTTGATCCTAAGGTTGTCGGTGATCATAGATTGCTTCAATTGACAGAACTAGAAGAATTTCGTCTCGATTCTTATGAAAACGCCGAATCTACAAGGGAGCATGAAAATCTTTCCATGATAAGAAAATCTTTAAGCGTGAGTTCCATGTAGGTGATCGAGTGCTTTTGAACAATTCACGTTTAAAGTTGTTTCGGGTAAGCTTAAATCAAGATGGACAGTCCATTTAAAGTAACACGGGTTTACAAAACCTGAGTCATTGAACTAAGCGATGGAAATACAACTTTTATAGCCAATGGCCACAGAGTAAAGTTATTTGTGGAGGAGAAGGAATCACACCGAAAGAAGAAATAATGCTACTTGATTGATCCCCGACAAATTGAAAAGCAGAGAGAAAAATGAAAAAGCGAAAGCGAGCGAAAATCGAATCACCAATACCAGTTTCTATCTATCTTTACTTTTCGTATTTTTAATTATGTTTAAACTCTTTTAAATCTTTTACCGGATGAGCGTAAAAGAACTGGATGTCTTTTAGATAGAATAGGAGTTTTTATTTTACTTTTGAAATTAGGCCTTGATAAAGATGTCGCGTTTTCTATAGAAGCTTTAGTTTTTGAACAAAACAAGAAATTGTTGAGAGAGATCAGATTGAGAGAAGTATGTAATGGAACATCAAGAAGTGCGATAAAAGGAAGGGCAAATTTCTAATGAGATGCAAGAATCTGGGAAAAAAGTGAACATGTTGGACGTTGTGGGAAAAACACAACCAAATCCTGGATGAGTGTTTGAATATTGTTAGGAAGGGAACGATTAGGTGGTTATCCGAAAATCCCGATGGAATTCCGAGAGATAATTCAAATGCTTCATTTTTAGGAGTTAGGTTGATTGAGCGTTATATCGAACTTTGGAAGATTTATAAATCGAAGAATCGAGAACCCTTAAGTTTTAGTCTTTTATTTTATTTTATTTTATAAAATTTTAGATAACTTAAGAATTTTATAAAATTGGATCTTTATGAAAATTTGAGGAGTTTTATAAAAGTTTTATAAAAGTTTTTTTAGTTTTAATTTAGATGTTTTATAAGAGTTGATATAAATTTATTAGAATTTTATAAGCTTTTTATTAAAGTGTTATAAAGATTTTATTAAATTTTTAGAAATTGTTATAAAATTATAAAATTTCCTTCAAATTTTATTTTTAGTAAGTTTTAAAATTTTATAAACTTATTTTTAAGATTTTAATTAAGTTTTATTAGGATTTGTATAAGTTTTCATTAAAAATCATAAAAAGTCAAAAAAATCGAAAATGTGAAAAAATTTGGGCACGGACCGGTCCGGGGTCTAAAATCATAAAAAAGGACGGGGACCCTTCTTTTCTTCTTCTTCTTCCCTAATTTTTTTTTACAGCCGCAAAACACCAAACCCTACCATTACGAATTTTTTTACTTTTCTACAACAAAACTTCATCTCACACTACACCATTACTTAATTTCTTCTCATTATCATCTCCTCTCTTCAACACAAATTGGAAAATTCAAAAAGGGTCAAAAACAAGCTCCATTTCATTCCGGCGACTTTTCAACTTTTCCGGCCTACTTTTCAACGTTTTCTACATATTAAGGTATAATTTAGTTTATTTAGTTATCAATTTCGTATTTTTCATAATTTTTTAGATTAATTTCAACTGTTTTGATTTTTGAGTGTGTTGTGACATTTTTATGTTTTTGTTGTTTTTGTTGTTGATTGGCATTACCAATATCGTAGAATGGCTGAGTCGAGTACTATAGTCTCTAAAAAGAGAAAATCGAAAATTCCTATATCAACTCCTGTCGTAGGCACAGTAATTTTATCATCTGAGGAAGAAGCCGTAAGCTTTGAAAAAACCGCATCACCTGAGGCTAAGAAAGCGTATGCAAAAATTTATAGTAAATGTGATGTGTTGGTTGAAAAATGATTAGACTTGGATGACTTAGGTGATGAAGTTAAGAATATCTTTAGAAAGCGTCAGTGGTTAGATTTAGTAGCCAGAAGGGAAGGGGAGATTAACACGACTATAGTAGCTGAGTTTTATTCGGTTTTATCTACATTGTCAGAAGAGCAGCTTACTCAGTCGGAAACTGTACCCTTACGAGCCAGAAATATTCCTTTTAACCCTGCCGTCATTAATGCAATTCTAGGAGTTGAAGAATTTCCTGAGGAGGAGGATTACAGGGTAGTTTATAATTTAGATGATCCTGCTAGCTTTGAGCAGACTGCCCTGAGAGCTCAGACTGTTTTTGACCCGACCGCTGTGTGGGTTGAAAATCGGTTTAATTACGGGAATTGTTTTAGAGGGTTGAGGGCAATTAAAAGATTTATTAGCCATAATCTCTATCCTTCTCGTAAACATACTGCTTTTGGAAATGAAGATGTTTGTATCGCCTGGGCGATGGTAAACGATGTTAGAGTGGATGTTGGAAAGGTCATGTTTAAAAGAATTTTTGAAAGTATTGTCATCGCCAGACCAGGAGTCATCTATACTTCCTTTGTTTTATCTCTACGATTTATGTCGTAGGTTGGGAGTACCATTCTGCCTAATGACAAGTTATCTCTGGTGATGGAAATCGATTGGACCTAGTTTGACTAGTCTTCCGGATGGTAGTATTAGCTCTTTACTTAGAAGACGTCAAACTCAACCAATTCACCGGCTTTTACATCTTCTTCTTTTCCATCTTTTTCTAGTCACCCTCAACAAACTCCTTTCTCCAACACTATCACATATGACATGTTTCAATCTTTAGTGATGATGTTGCACGTGGTCAAGCCAATGTGGCTTTATTTGCCGAGAGTACTAGCGGGGGTGTGATGATATTCGTAGGGGTTTAAGGAGGAACGAGCGGCTGCTTCGTAATCCTACTTTTGATGATCCCGCCTATCCACCTTGTCGATCCTGATTCTTATACCTTACGAGTGTGGGTAACATCTATTCCACCACCCTCGAGCTTTCATCCATCGTCATATCCTTTTGGAAGCCACTAGTGGAACAGTGTATTTTCGACGGTGTTCGAGAGACCAACGATGTCGAGTTGGGGAGGATTCACTGAGTTTGCACATGTCACGACTGGCATGAGTTCGATGGGTCTTGATAGTTCAGTCAGGACCACGACTACAGTTCAGCCATCAGCTTCTCAGTCGTTTCCGAGTTCGAGTTTTCAAGTTGATCCTGAGGAAGACTACGATGAAGATTGAATTTAATAATTTTTTATTAAAACATTTTTATTGCATTTTTTTCTCGACATTTGTCATTTAAATATTGGTTTGTTTTCGTTTTTGTTTAGTTTGATTTTATAATCGTTTTTATCAAAATTTGGTTTGTATTTTAAATCGGTTTAGTTTTTATAAAAACTATAAAAAAAACCCAAAAATAATTTTCATATAATTACTACGTCATTTTACAAAAATATAATGTGTCGTTTTATCCGTTCGTATCAAGTTAAATTAACCTTTACTACGTATCTTCGAGGAAATAGGTAGTAATAGGCACGTGAAGTAAAAAAAAAAACCAAAGTTCAATTTGACTTTCACCTCTGTCCTCAGTAAAAGTAGGATGAGGCCGGACCGGTCCGGCCTATACTCGGCCCGATCCGTGAAGGGAAATAGCATGACTCATTTTTTGAGTCTGTCTCGTTCATCCACGTATGTATTACTTTCTATCTATTTAAAGGAGGCCAGGGAATGGGGAAAGTATACCATTTCTTTCACTGCCTATCTACTTCCAACTGTAATTTTATTTTTTATCAAGTTTTAAAAATGTTGAACCACTCTTCACCGTCGGTTAATTCTTACGAGCCTCATACACCGGATCATCCGGAATCTCAAGCTTCTAATGAGAGTATCTTTTTACACAATCACTTTGCAAATTCTCCAATCCTATTGGAGAAAGGTTTAAATTTCGACAAGCTTGATCAATGGGGAAAAACTATGATTCGAAGTTTTGGTTGGAAAAAATTTGTCAGTACACCGAGATGACGGGTAAATGTCTCAATAGTGCGAGAATTTTATTCTGCACTTATGACGACATCTATTGTCGATATCACTCAGATTGTTCTAGTAAGAGGAGTGGCTGTTCCCTTCTCTTCATCTATTATCAATCAAATCTTTGAAATTCCACCAGTTACGATGCCACATTTTGAAATGCAATGGGGACTACAAAATCCCTCTAATCATTAATTGAATAAAGTACACGAGTCGTTCCAATGTCTGTTCCTGCTTTTTGATAC
This sequence comes from Gentiana macrophylla, assembly GCA_026214975.1. Lineage (NCBI taxonomy): Eukaryota > Viridiplantae > Streptophyta > Magnoliopsida > Gentianales > Gentianaceae > Gentiana > Gentiana macrophylla. Next base: position 81,919,199 of record CM047817.1, on the reverse strand, counting down.
AAATCACGACATGTCAACACGAGCTCTACTTCCACATCTAAAGGCGTGGAAGCATTTTATAAATTCTCGAGTTTATCCCACCTGGGATTTTGGAAGTTTGACTGAGAATGAAATGCTTCTACTTTTTGCTTTGGCATTTGGTGTATTTGTTGATTGGGGTATATTGATTCAAAGGGCAGTATTGGAGTTTGCGATCACGAGAGGTAGTAGGGGGAAACCTATGCCTAATTCATGGATGATATCACGTTTGTGTATTCTTCTGAATGGAGTAGAAGAGCTAGAGACGGATGAAATTTTTCCGTCTAGAGATAGTCGGTTTGGATTGCTACCGGTTGATACACCGGGTTGTTCGTCTACCATCTAGAGAGTTGTTTGTTAGTGATATTTAAGTTTTAATAAGTTAAATTAAGTTAAGTTTGGTTAAGTTAAGTTTTTCTTTTAAGTTTGTAATAATGTATCTTGTTTAATATATATGTCTTAGTTTTTTAAGTTGTTTGTTTTTATTTAATGATATAATTAGTATACGCTATCAATAAAATCAGAAAAATAACGTTAATAGATAATTTTAATTTTATTTTCGAACCTACTTCTTTACTACTTATTGAACATCGGGACGATGCCACTTCGTAAGTGGGGAGTAGAGTTAGGTTAGAAAATTCATTAAAATTTTCGAAAAAATAGTTAAAAATAATTATATTATATGTCTAATTTAGATTTTAATAAGATTTTAAGTTTATATAATTGAGTAATTAATATTAGATATTGTTTTTATGAAATTATATAAGTATGTTGATATTTATAAGTAAAATTTTTTAGAATCATTTTCAATATGAATTATGAGTTTGGAATTGGACTAAGTTTGTTGACTTTTGGCACCACAAAAATATAACTATAAATAAATAACTCTACTCAAATTTTCGATTGATTAGAGTGATCAAGACCTCACTCAAAAATTGTCAATTGTGATTAAATAACCAAGCTATAGCTAATTTTGGTCTACATTTCCTTGAAATCCCGCAAATTTGTACGTACTTATGAAAAGAGATGGAGACATAAAAGCTAAGTTTTGGTATATGCTGAGATTGAAAAAATTAGATAAGTATTAGTATATTCGATCTTACCTCATGACACTTGCAAGATAGTCGATTTTGGTAATAAGTTCGGATATATTAATATTCTGAATTAAGAACTAAGCACCATATTTACACAGAATTAATCAAATATCAGGTATCTTCCTTATCTGTGATTAACAACTTTAAAATAAAAAGAATATATCGGTTGTAGCTACCAATGATTGGAGTGAGTAGGGTATTATCACGAAATGTCCTATATCACTATGAGGTAATTAAGCTCCCGATTGCCTAATGATAGTAGTCCAGCTAGGGTATTATCTCGAAATGTCCTATTGCTGGGAATGAAGGCACAAGATAAAATGAAAAAGAAAAAGTTGAATCATAAGATCTCAGGAATTATTACAAGTTTAAGGAAACCGGAAGAGTAATACTCCGATCAATCTTGATGAAGCAATGCCTGTAAGTTTGATTTTCTACACACACTCACGCTTTTAGTTCTTAATCTTGAAAAAAAAAAAAAAAAAAAAAAGAGATGCTATTAATCAAGATTACGTTTTTTTTCAAGAATATGAAGATGTAGGTACGTACGACTTGCCTCTTTCTCTTTTTGATTCCTTTTTTTCCGATTAACCAACATCTTGAACCTAAACTCTATAAGCCGTTTTTGTCGACTATTTGACCGAAGTTTCCGATTCCAAAATTTCATAATAGTTGCGATTAAAAATAATTCTAATATTTTATTTATACTTATTAAGTATTACATGTATAATTTTATCTAAATAATATTTGATTATTAAGTTATTTAATTTATATACTCTTTCTGTCTTCTTAAGATTTTAAATTAAGATAAATAATATATTTATAATATTGACAATATTACATTAAAAATTATAATCTGATAAATTATACTATCTTTTATTATCGCTTATTTTTGCTTTCATGACGATCAAAAGTTTAAGTGGGGAAGTAATTTGATGTATTATTTTTATATGATTAAATATACGTTATATTATTATGTTTTATCAACGAATTCTATATAAAATATATGAAATTATGATATAAATAGTATGAAATGTTAATCTTTATAATTTAAGAGTAGTTAGTAGTAAAAATAGTAAAAAAAGTTGTAATTTTGTACCGATTTTAGTAAATCGGAGTGTAAATGTCGATTTACGTGGTATTTGTGATGTTTTATTGCAGATTTATAAACCGAGACCCCGAGAATCGACATATTGAAGTTTAATCATATCTCCGAATGATTTAGAGAGTGCCACGAGCTTAAATGGTCAATTGAATAAACTTTAAGTGGACAAGTGGCCAAACCAATCCTAAGTAAGTAATAATCGAAAAATGTCTTCGACAAACGAATGGCTCATCAAAACGACATTTTCAGAAAAAGTGTTCTTCACGAAAGTTGTAGATTTTTCCGAAAGCTTTCCAATGCAATTTAAATTATGAAGATTGGAGGTCTACAACTTAAACAGTGATCAAGTGGCTAATCGATTTGGGTTAAGAAAAATCCCGAAATAGCTTCGGAAGAACACGAGGTTATCAAGAAGGCGTTATCTGAAGAAGAGTCCTTCATGAAAGTTGTAGAGTTTCTCGAGATCTTAATTTTGGCATTTCGTTTGCAATTTTTGGAGGTCCAGAACTCGAGATATGAATTTTAAAAGTTTAATAATTATATATAAAATAAATATCTCATACGCACATGGGAGTGTATTCAGCATGGGAACATCATCATGATTCCGGACCGAGCCGGCCTAATACCGGACCGGTCCGGCCAAGGATCCAACTTCTATATAAGAGGCCTCATTTGCAACAGAGTCGGTGTACCAAAAATATATATATACATCCTATATATATATATATATATCTCTTCTCTTTTCTTTTTAATTTTTAGTAGTAGTTGTAAATAAGGCCTTACGCCGTAATAATGTAGTTTTAGTATCGTTATAATGCTCGGGAAAATCTCGGAAGTCGGTTTTGCTGAAGAAGTTGTAATGTCCGGAAAATACGATTTCTGAATCAACTGCCGTATTCGGGTAACTTTTCTTAAGTATTTATGTTTGTTTTCATCTTTTTCGTTGTTATAATGTTTTTAGGCTAAATATAATACTGGCCAAAATTATGTAATCGGTTTTATTTCGATCTTTTCGTTAAAGAAATGTTGTTAAGTTAAAATGACTAAAATTGAGTTAATTGAATCTTTTTCTATTTTAATCGTATTCGTATTGACATATTTAATCGATCTGAGGAATTCATAATCTAATTATGAATTGACGCCTCGTAGTCAGGATATGAGATAAAAGATAGAAAAACCGGAGGGTAAAATTGGCCGTGTGAATAACGTGATAACGGAATCCGATTTCCTACCCGGGGGTAAATTTGTTTTGGGAGAAATGAATTTTATTATAATTTGTACTCGAGATCGTAATAATGTTAAATCATCAGTTAATCGAAACTTAAACCGGAAAGTTAAATCGTCCGGCTTTGACAACCGGAGCCTTTAAAATAAAATTGACCGTTTGACGAACGGAATGACTCCTTTTTATCTAAAGGTAGATTTGTACTTTCGGGACTGCTCGTAAAAACCGTAATGATTGTGGACCTTGGATGATGCAATGGACATATGACAATTTCATACGCCGCGCGTGTGAGGAGGAATTGTTTACCTCGAGAGTGCACCGTTTCATTTACTCAATTGGACCTAAAATAAAAGGAGAGATCGAACACATTTCATTTAATCGAAAAGATCGTATAAACCAATTATATAAGTTTTGGCCAGTTCTCTAAAATTATCTGTTTAGTATTTTGGTACCTATATATTTATATCTATATATATGCTTTGCAATTTATGTACATCTATATATATTTATATATCTATATATATTATATTAGAATAACTTTTAAATTACGTATTTATTTTATGTTGACTAGAATAGTAGTGATCTGTGTTATAAAATTGCGGTTTAGATCGAGTTAATAACAGCTCTTTGGTGTTTAACCACACGTAAAAGAAATTACCAAGTTCCCTAAGGATTCGACACTCTGACTCACCATACTAGCACCACAATTTGACCCGGTACACTGCCGGTTAGGATCTGTATAGCCTAGGTAATGTCCGTCAACTTTCTGGCGCCATTTCCAAGGTTAGGTTTAGGTCTGTCAAAGCCTCGTAACAATTAATCAGAGCAAAATCGGAATAAATTAAAACTAAAAGGTAACTCGGAAAAGTATGTCAAACGACAAACAACGGATCACCAGTCCCAAAATCTACGTCTAAGAAAGCTGAAACGGCAAAACAACGAAATAAATGTTGTTTACTTCATTACATCCCAATTTGAAACTGAAAGGGGTACTATAATCTACCTCTCAAACTGAATAGTAAAGAGTGCATAAAATAAATGTCCATGTCATCGTAACTCTTGAGCCTAATCAACAGCTCCATCAACTCCTTCGTCATAACCAAGGTCATCATCATCCTGACAACCACCTTCTCGGGGTGGGGACAATAAAGAGAGAAGGGGTAAGTACTTACGTACTTAGTAAGGGGTAGAAGAAACGGTTACACAATATATTTATATAATATACATCAAGATAAAGTCTACAATCTCTACCACATAGGTTGCATTGAGATCACTCACACCCTCTACTAGATCACACAGTACATCCTCACGAACATAAGTTTGTTACATCAATATCGAAGGACACTGTGCATGGTGAGAATGCACCGAGACGTTTTAAGTACCTCTCAAGGGGGCATGGACTTAGGTCTCCATGTGGGAAGTTACACGTTGTCCCTTGACACATAACTCAAAAGGGTTGAAAGATTCTTATGCTTCGATTTAGAAACGTGCCTTACCAATGATATTGACGTTTTAGCTTTTAGACAACCACATATGTATTTACGAGTTAAGTTATAACCACTTGGTTCATTCACGTATAAGGCTCCTTAGGGACTTCTAGTCCTATACATCTAGTTACACTACCTAGCACATTGTAAAAGAATCATTGACTACTAAGTCAATGTCCTACAAGGCCTAAACAAAGCCTTCCGGTGCTCCCACCTTCTCCCCGTAGAGGGTCTCAGTTGTGGTGCGATTTGATACCAAGGCTACCAAAAGTCGATGTTAGACATTGTAAAATATCATGGAATGCCATCATAGGCGTGAAAACCAATTAAACATTCATAAAAGACATGAAAAGGGAAAACTGGGTGAACACGCACGCATTCCCCTTCAATGCGCACGTATTCTGTGTGCTGTAAACCAAACTTACATCATGTTCATGCAATGCGCACGCATTGGCCATCCATGCTTGGTGATGCACGGGTAAGACACGTAAATTCACAAATGGCACAACTTGATTGATGTTATGTATTGCATAATTGACATATGTTGTATTGCATGATGATTGACAAATGCTTATCTAATATTCTGATTTTGAGAAATGACAGACGTGTCATTTTGCGAAAACGAAATACTAAATTCATTCTATTTTATGGAATAAAGAAAATATAATTTTATATATATATATATGCTGGACAAAAATCCCTTAAAACCCGACCCGACCCGGTTCTCATCCCTCTCCCAACCCGATTTTCCCCGACCCGTATTTTTCCCGACCCGATTTTGTCGGGTTTTCTCCCTTCCCGAACAAGGACGGGAATATATCCGGGTATAATGTTGAATCCCGACGGATCCCGATCCCGACCCGACCAAATTAATTGTTTATTTATTTTTATTTATTTTTTTTTTCAAAAATAATTATCTTTTTTTATAGGCCAAAAATAATTATTTATTGTTTATTCTTGTATTGATACGCACAAACTCCAAATCGCAAAAAAAGTAAAAAAACAAATTGCTTGATTCTTGTCTATAAATTTTCTTAAATTGTCACAGTGAATCAATCAAGTGATACTATGAATTTTTTTTTTAAGTTGGAGGTTGCACATTCATAATAAAAAAACCGCTACTTTGGTTTTAGGCTAAATTTTTGAATGATGAATAATATGTTGGTGTGTCGATGACTATATATGTGATAATAAAGTCTTACGGTCACCATTGGACCGATTGTATTTCATTATAAACTTGTGTATTTATCTTTATGAAATTGTTAAACTATGGATATTTTTGTTTGATGGTGATGATTAATTAGATTTTGAAAACAAGAAATTACAAAAAAAAATGATGAAAAAGAAAAGATAACATTTTGCGGGGATATTTATTCCCTACCCGACCCGATCCCGAATGTTCGGGAGTCCCGATTGTCGGGTCCCGACACTTATCGGGTTTGGGATCGGGGAGCAAAATGGTTTCCCAAATCTTATCGGGTTGGGAATTGGGTTGAAGGGTTATGGGATGGGACCCGACCCGATGCCACCATTATATATATATATATATAACTCAAGATATATATATATATATATATATATATATATATATATATCGTTGGGGACTAAATGGTAATTAAAAGACAATTAAGGGTTTAATCATAATTTCTCTAGTAGGAGGTTTTAATTGTGGAAATAATCTCTCCACTTAATTGGAAGCTTGTCACAAGGGAGTTATCCGAAAACTTAAACGATAATCTTCTAGAGAGCAAAAGCAAACAGCCATAGAAAGACCTTCCCCGATTTCTCTTAAGCTCCTGGATGGTTTGCAGATTTGACTAGGGATTCGTGATCACAGCAAAGAGAGCTTCGTTTCTATACAAAAAGTTTGGAGTTGCTTCAAGGTATGGAATTCGTCCTAAGGGCGGTTTTGATCAAGTTTGGAGTTTTCTTGGTTTAATTTGTATTCATAGATGTTTAGAAACCTTGATCCTAACTAGTTCTTGAATTGATTGTGGATCAAATAGGTTTTTGTTGGAGTTGAAGGTGTTGCTGCAGTTTTCTTCTAGTTTTGCTTTGGTGCTTGAATCAAGTAAGAGATCTTCATATTGTGTTAATTCAAGCGTTATAGAGTTTGGTTATGAGTTTAAAGTTGTTTTGATGCAAGGTTTTATGTGTTTTGATGTTTAGACCAACGTGCTATGATATGGTATGTTAAAGAGTCATATTTTCTGCTGTTTTGCTGTCAAAATTGATGTAGAATGGGTTGGAAAAGATGTGGGATCGAAGAAGTGCAGAAAAGCTGATGTTAGGGCAGTTTTGGGGTTTGTGCGTGCGTATAGGGGCTTTGTGCGCACGCATTAAGGGGTCAGGAAGTGAGAAGTGGATACTGGGAGCTTTGTGTGCGCGCATTGCCTGTTTGTGCGCGCGCATTGCTGCCCAAGAAGTTAATTTTTACATTCAGAGAGTTTGTGTGCGTGCATACCGCGAACATTCACGAGCATTGGCTCAATGCACGGGCATTCCGCGAGCATTCGCAGGCATTGGACCAGTTTTTGGTGTTTGATGTGTTTTGAGCCCCGAGACCAGTTTTCAATGTTAATTCTTGATCTAATAACACTAAATAAACATGATCAAGCCTTGAGTGAGTTTCTGATGCGTCTAGTTCCGGCACCAGATGTACTCTTCCAAAGAGTTGAAGTTCGGGACAGTCAAAGAACATGATAAGCTTGTGCTTTGGTGGATTAACATCCATCAATATATGTGTATGTGATAGGAAGTTGTGCTTTGCGATTAAGTGAGGGAGTAGAGTCGGTTAAGGTGAGGTTTGCCTTGAAAATACTTAGGTGGTTAGTTAACGATTAATAAATACATAATTGTGTAGTAAAAGTCTAAATACCATGTCATTCTTGGTTAGGCACAAGGTTATATCCGACGTGTGGGCGGTCAGTAAAAATGAATAACTCTACTGGCCTATAAACGGCTGAATGGTAGAGGGACTTCGCCGAACGCGTGCACTATCGGGTTAAACCCGTGGCTATCAGTGTGATCCATTGTTAGGTTGCTAACGATATCTCGTGGTGGATATACACCATGCGCAGTGCTCTTGAATGCGGGTATAACAAAGATAAGTTAAGTTAGAAACGTTTAGTCATGACATGTTGATGAGAATGAAATAAACCCTACATTGAGTCGGCTTCATAAAAATAATCTCTTAATCGTAAATAATACTTTATACACTTGTTTAATACAATAGCTTCTATCTTTTACTAAGTACCATTGTACTTACCCCGAATGCATATTTGTTTTGTGTGTTTGGGGTTTGAGAAGACGAACAGGTGGAACAAGAGTTCGATGAGGATTTCCAGGATGACATATGATTGTATTTCCTATGCTATGCTAGACTTTTCTTATTGTGATAAACTATGTTTTAGACTTTGTTGTATTCTTTTTAAAGACATATTGTACTTTTCCTTTGGAACTTTTGTAAGATAACTAGTTGTTTTCTTTAGACATCGTACGATTGTAAGTTCTTTTCTTTTTATCGTTGGCTTTTGTAATCTTTCTATCTTTAGAATGTTGCATTTCTATTCTTGTTATATCAAAAAAAAATACCCGAGTCTTTTAGCTTCTGTTAATGCTAAACTCGATACGACGTAGTAGAGGATTACATATAATATTGATTTATTTAATATTATATGTGCCGAACGTTTCTTTTCCGGATATGGATTCGGTGTCCGGGAACGGGGTGTTACAACTTATTCCGAGAAGAAGCGAATGTTTATTTTAAGAGAACATATACAAAACAGATTAAAAAAGTTGTAATCTCCATTATAAAAAGGCAATTTTTGTTTCTTTTCAAGAAAAAATGTTGTTTTCAACCGAAAAGGGGAGGACCAAACTCATACGACTAAAGAAGTTCAAGCATCTTAGAGCATATGTAGGAGCATAAGTAGTGGCCTGTTTTTATTTTGCATTGGATTGCCACGTAATATTAATAGAAGCCTTACGAAATAACTAATCGGGTAATGGCTTTAATTTACGTCTTTTTTTGTCCAACACTTCTCCAAGCCCGTCGCTGAAGAGAAGCCTATGGAGACATGAATTGCAGCATGACTATTAAATAAGTCATCACGTTGGTTTGATAATATAGAAGGCTTTCAATGCACTGACATAAGTTCCACCTTGGATTTGGAGACCCATTTTGATACCCACCATTACGTATGCTCTAATCCAAAAAAGGTATCGAAAAAGTGGTTGGCCCACAAAACTGGGTAATGGCCTATGTGGAAAAGGTAAGGTGTGAGAGAAGGCATCTCTTTACCGAAGCCATAAGGGTCGGCTTTGATGAAATGACCGGGAAAAAGAGTCACTACCCTAAACTAATTTTTGCAACTTGTATATTTTTTTCATTCAATCAGAAAAAAGATGTCCAAAATAAAGCTACTACTACAGGTGCTCTTATTACCTCCATCAACAGAATGGTGTGCATGAAAAATACATAAAATTATTGAATGATACATTTTAAATGGGAAATAAAAAAAAACTTTAGGAAAACAGAAAATCCGTTTATTGGTAGTGAGTTGTGTATTTTTTTTTAGATAAATGTCTAAAATGACACATATTGAACAATTAAATGAATAGACACATTAAAAATCTTATTTGGTTATAAGGGACATTTTATTAATACACTGGGCCAAAACTACCCAAATAATATATTTATATTTATATATAAAAAAAGGAAAGAAAAAAAGGCGCTGTTTGTTGTTGTTTATGTATTTGATTTATTTTATTTTTTTGTCCCTTTTTTGGACGTATGGGCTCTTTTTTTTTGTTTTTTTTTTTTTTTTCCTGGACTTTTTTTTTTTTTTTTTTTTTTTTTTTTCAGGACGTTGAATTTGTTTTTCTTTTCTGTATGGTGACTTTTATTCTTTTTCATTGATCACGCGGTGATCATTACACCGCGCGATCGTGTACCGCCAAGATCGACCACCGCGACGCATTGACCGTCCCGACGCATTGACCGCGACGCATTGACCGCCCCGACGCATTGTCCGCCGCGACGCATTGACCACCGCGATGCAGTGACCACCCCGATGCAGAGACACCGCGATGCAGTGACACCCCAGATGCAGAGACGCCGCGAAGTAGAGACATCTCGATGAAGTGACACCGCAATCCAGAGACTCCTCGATGGAATGACACCGCGATGCAGTGACCACCCCCGATGCAGAGACACCCCGATGCAGAGACACCGCGATGAAGAGACACCGCGATGCAGAGACATCGCAATGAAGTGACACCGCGATGCAGAGACATCGCGATTAAGAGACACCACGATGCAGAGACACAGCGATCAAGTGACACCGCGATGCAGAGACATCGCGATGTTATAACATTTGACGATGCAGAGACACCGCGATGCAGAGACATCGTGATTAGAGACACCGCGTTGAAGTGACACTGCGATGCAGAGACATCGCGATGTTATAACATTTGACGATGCAGAAACACCGTGATGCAGAGACATCGCGATTAAAGACACCGCGATCAGAGACACACCGATGATGAAGTGACACCGCATTGCGAAAACACCACAATGAAGTGACACCGCAATGCAGAGACGCGCGTTGCAGAGACATCGCGATGTTATAACATTTGACGATGCAGAGACACCGCGATGCAAAGACACCACCATGAAGTGACACCGTATTGCAGAGATACCACGATTAAGTGACACAGCGATGTAGAGACACCACGATGAAGAGACACCGATATGCAGAGACACCGCGATGAAATGACACCGCGATGCAGTGACCACCCCCGATGCAGAGACAACACGACGCAGTGACCACCCCGACGTAGAAACACCGCGATCGCAGACCACCCCGATCACGAGAGACACGCGATGCAAAGGACACCCCGATGCAGAGACACCGTGATGAAGTGACACCACGATGCAAAGACACCGCGATGTTATAACAGTTGACAATGCAGAGACACCGCGATGCAAAGACACCGCGATGAAGAGACACCGCGTTGTAGATACACAACGATGTTATAACATTTGACGATGCAGAGACATCGCGATTAAGAGACACCGCTACGCAGACACCGCGATGAAGTGACACCGCATTTGCGAGACACCGCGATGTAGAGACACGCGATGAAGAAACACCGAGATGAAGTGACACCGTGATGTAGAGACGCCGCGATCGCAGTGACCACCCCGATCGCGAGACACCACGATCACGAGACACACATGATCTGCGAGACACCGTGATGAAGAGACACCGCGATGCACGAGACACCGCGATGCATTCACCACCACGATGCATTGACCACCGCGATGCATTCAACATCGCGATTCATTGACCACTACGATGCATTGACCATCGCGATGCAGCTGACCATCCCGATCGCAGATGATCGAGTCGAGCTTGAGTCGAGCTACTCGAATAATTAACCGAGCCGATCTCGGATTTTAAAATATAGTAATCGAGCTCGATAATCTCGTGTGCTCGGTTACCATATTTTAAAACTCGAGCTCGGCTCGGTTAATTATTCGAGTAGCTCGACTCAAGCTCGAACTTGAAAAAAACCGAATCGAGTCAAATTAAACTCTCTTGCGAGTCGAGTACGAGTAGCTCACGAGTAGCCTAACTCATTTACAACCATAATTTGCAATGATTTATGCAGTGACACCCACCTAATGTAACGATTTATGCAGTGACATCCAATGACACCGACACATTTTATGAAGTGACACCCAATGACACCGACATTTTATGAAGTGACACCATGATGAAGTGACATCATCGTATTCATGAAAATCGACGCGATGCAACACCATCGTATTCAATGTCAATGCAAATCAAACTCAAACCCACCAACAAACATAGTTATAAACTCCGGAAAATCCCCGGAAAACACGTTATGCCCCAAATCAAGAAAATGCAAGTTCTGGCAAGTAGCATTTGGCAATCCAGGCATAGGAATAGTTTCAGATAAGGAATTTCCATGAAAATTAATTGAAACAAGCGTATCACATAAGTTCCAAATCGATGTCGGTAACGACCCTTTAAGCAAATTTTCACTCAAATCATTAACTGATAAAGCAGGGCTATCTAAATGAATACCCCCAGAAAGTGCATTCACACGAAGATAAGTACTTTCAAGATTTGTAAGCTCTCCAAGCTCTTTTGGAACTGCCCCAGAAAGATTAGCTGATAACAACTGAATAGAAAAAAGACTCATGGAACTAACCATTTCCAAAAAAAGCTCCATGCTTTGATCAATCAGAATTCACAGACTGCAAAATTCAAAAGCAACAATTTCCAAAAAAAAAGATGCAGAAAACAAACTTGGCAAGGAAATATTGAACTCAAATAGATAACATAATAACCAAATAGTATTTCATTGAAACCCAAAATCAGTACTTCAATATCCAAAGCTCAAAATTACGAAATTAATCAAAATTAATCAAAAGAGTAGCTTAACAATTCAAAAAAACAAAACAAAAAACCAGCAAAATCACTAAGCAATAAGCACAACAAAGACCACCAAATTCCTCCTTGATTTCTTCTCTCAAGATTCTTGGACACTAGCTTAGCTTTTATAAAAGCTTATTTACTACTGTAGCTTCTCCATTATTTACAAATGTTTGAATCGGTAATGTACATGAATGCTTTACATTTGAAACATCCAAACTTATTCTATGTACATCCAAACCTATTCTATGAAAAAGCAATCATGGTTCGCATGTCTAGTCGAATTTTAGATAAAGAAGAAACTTCTTCCGCCATGCCTATTCTTCTTTCCAGTTCAAGTTCTAAGCACGATCCACTTAGTTATGCCAGACGAATAGCAACTTCTGTTTGATCAATGATGTAACCGAGAGGATGCTTTACTTGCAACCGAGGATCTATTAGATTTGCAATGGCATCATAATTTCCTAATTTCGCCATATCTGAAAGAAAAATCTCTTCTCCCTCCCACTCAAACACGGTTTCCTTTCTGTGATCAATTCCGAAGAACAACCCGAATGCATAAACATCCATTTTGGGAGTTACCTCACCGTTTTACGCAAATTCAAAGCGGCGTAGCCTTTGTTCCTTGATAAAGCCGGAAGCGAAGTCCATGCCTCAGATCTGTTTGATGATCTAGCATCCTCACTCACTCGCCACCAAAGAATAAGGGTTCGGTACCGATTTTCTGATTTTTTTCCAGAAACGGGCTCGGATCGTAATGAGTTCAGTGGGGGCTTAGATCGACGGAATCGGCCATGGAAGGAATTCTTGTAAGCCCGGCATCTTAATTTATTCAGAAAATTAGACAAGTGATTTTGAGGGTGATTTAGGAAAGTTGAAAAAAATGTGTCCTTATAACCAATTAAGATTTAAATGTGTCCTAAATGCCTATTAAGTGTTCAAATCAGTCCTTATAAACAAATAACCATTTTTTTTTTAGGGAAAATTATCTGGTTAGTCTTTTTTACGAAGTTTTTTGTTTATGTAGTACTCCTTATTGTGGAGTTAAAAGAAAAATAATAAAAACAAAGATTTATTTGTAAGGGACAAAAATACCCTTATTTTTATAACATTTTACTCCTACACTTTCCCGAAACAAACCAAAAGCAAAAGCAGGAGCAACGATCGTCATCATTCCTTGCTCTAAAAAAACGATGACCACGTCGCTAAAAAAAATCGATGACAACATCTGAACGACGTTCACCGCCTTCTTCCTTTTCCAACCCACCCTCAGAACGACGTTTTCCACATAATAATAAGGATTTGGAAGGAGATGTATCGGTTGATGACAGTTCAACTAGTAATAACAACAAGATTGTTAATGGGTTCCCGGCGGCGGTTTTGGGGGTTTCCGGCGACGGGTATAAACCACTAGGGTTTGGGCACTTGCCCATGAAAAATCTATTTAGAAACAACAGAACTTCTACAAAATATTATATAAAACTTATCTCAATTTTTTTATTAATTTCAACGGTTGTCCGATATTGTTTGTTGTTTTTAATATATATATATATATATATATATATATATATATATATATATATATATATCTTCAATTTACTATGCATAGTATTAATTACGGATTCATGTTGACAATTTTGTCGTTTCACTGCATTTTTTTTTTTATTTCTTGTGAAAGTGAAACGACGCCGCTTTTGCTCCAGATTATCTCCCCTACCACCGTCTTTCTTCACCAAGAAGACGGATTCAAAATGCTTGCGAAAAGCTTACAGATTTAGAGATCGTTTCCTCCATTACCACACCATCTCTCTTCATTCTCTTCTCACCATCTCAACGAGGATCGATATCAAATGCCGCGATGATGAAGCTTACATTGAGAATGATGGGGATGGATATGCAGCAGCGCCGATGATGTATGATCGGAAAGAGATAGGATGGAGGTATGACTTTTGATCTTTAAATTTATATACTAATTTCATCAAGAAAAAAAACGTGCTGCTTTGACGACTCGTAGCGAGAATTGTGTGGTAGTGAAGAAAGAAAAAAAGCGATGTACTTCACGACGGTGAGGATTGAAGTCAAGCGATGCCATGGAAATTGAGACCGAGAAGGGTGGCTAATTTACAAATGGGTTCATTTAACAAGGTTCGAAAGTGTTTGATGAAAGAGGATCGAAAAATGTTGTCGCTTTTCCTCCCAACCGCATCAGGGTATGGGGAACGTGGCGGAAGGCGTTGGTGGGCATAAGAAGGCGGTGGAGGAGAAGAAAAGGTTGTGGATCTCTTTATCTAGGAGGAAATTGAAGAAGATATCTATGCTCTTACAGTGCTAGCCTTTTATGAGACCTAAAAACGAGCTAGAAATGTTCGAAACCGATTGATGTAAGTTCTTGAAATACACAATTTCTTTTTCTTTTTGTTCCATTTTCTTCTTGTGTATCTTCAAATTCCAGATTCTTGTTTTAATTCATAATGCATTTTACAAGATTCTTGTTTTGATTCATGAATGCATTTTGCGAGAATGTGTATCTGGATCATACTTGGTGGGCATGTCGATTGATTCCTTCCGAATTCTCGATCCTTGTGTAAGTTATAATGTAATTTTTTTTTTGTCATTGTCAAAAGCACCACATTGAATCTACTTTCGGGCCATCTCGACCTTTGAAGGTTTAATCCTAGCTTGCATAGATTGAATGTCCAGCTTTGACATTTTCAAATCTAGCCCAAAGTTTGATGCCACGGTAGTTTAGTAATGGTGCCTTTTAACAAGTGCAAATTTTTATATACAATCTCAAAATCTTGTGTATTGTGGAATCTCGATGTCATTATACAACGTGTTGAAGTTTTGAAATCGTTGTTTTTCTCGTGTATGAATTCTCTATATCATAGTGATGAATTAATGCATTCTGTTTGAAGAATTGACTTGACAAATTGGTTTTTTGCAGAGGTAGATGGCAACAAACTATATGAATATACTACGGATAAGGTTTGGTATGGAAACAGTTTTTTTACCTATCTGTTTTCAAGTTTGTAGTTTTAGCTGCTCAATTCAACATATACTCAAGGGTTTTGGTGATTGATCTTGCAGATGTGACGAACAAATGGGTGAATGTCGAGCAAGAAGATATGGTTTTTTGGTCTTCTATTGCATTGGCTGAAGGTATTTTGTGTGCTTAATTATTATAAAAAGGATATACGAGGGAAAGTATAAGTATGTTCATTTTCGCATTTGCTCTATCGTATTATAAGTTTCAGGGGCTGAATTAGTTTAAAGAGTAAAGTATATGTTCTTTTAATGTTGCCTTTTGGTTATGTAAAGATCTTGAACAATATTACTTGGTATGGAAACAGTTTTTTTTTGTGCAAGCTTGTGTGCACAAAACATGTCTTAAACATGCTATAACACTTTGTATTACAACAACAACAACTAGCATGATTTCTAAACACAAATCATACCCAAAACACAACCTTAACACCATAAAACTTTAATTAAACATTATGAAGAGCCTCTTACTTGATTGAAGCCACAACCCAAACCAATCTCTGCAGCACTTAAACAGGCCTCAAACAAGATCTAAAAGATCACAATTAACATGAATTAATTGATGATCAAAGCTTCTAAACAAAGAACTACGAAACAAAACCCTAGAACATGAATTCATGATCCTTTTCATGAATTCACAAAGAAAATCGACTTCAACATACCTGAGAATCGACCCAAATTTCGTATCAAAACGATCCTCGCCTTCTCACGATTCCAGTAGTACCTTCGGATTTCAAAACGGATTAACGGTCATGGAGATATGCCAAAAGTATCCATTTGTTTTTTTCTTTTTTCTTAATTTGCGAAAAAATGTTTGCGACGTTCTTTTCAACAAAACTAATTCGATAACTCCTCAATTAAGTGGGAGTTTTAATTTATGAAAATAACTCCCAAGGAGTTATTACCATTTAAGTCCTCAAAATTCTCCTAATTACAAATTAATCCCAATAAATCCTTTTAAATATATAGATTTGAATATATATATAAATATACATACTTTAAACCATTTAATTAAATAAAACGAAAAATCAAATTTTAGTTAAAAGACTTTTCGCTCTTTTTCTAAAAGTCGGGATGTTACAACTTGCCCCTCTTCGTGGATGTCTATACAATAGCTTCCCTCCTATTTCAGTCCAGAATCAAAATCAAACCAATTGAAAAATTTAGGGAATAAATCGTCACTATTTACAAATTCAACCAAGAAAAGGAAAACGGGTTGAAGAATTGAAACTACCTCCTAATTCATTCCATCGTCAAAATCAAACCAATTGAAAATTTTGAGGAATAAATACCAAAAAAAAAAAAAAAAAAAAAAAAAAAAAAAAAAAAACCCGTGGTTGAAGAATTTCAAACTACCTGGAGTCTTGATGATAGGGCGTTGAAAGAAGCTTTGGCAGCGAGGTGGTGAACAAGAACAATTTTCACCTTTCAGCGAGGTGGGTTTGAGGGAGTGTGACCCTAGAATAGATCTTACGCTTTAGGAGTGTCTTAGATTTAACCGTATATAACAGAAAGGGAGTGGTTTGGTCGGTTGTTTTTATTTTTAATTCATAAAACCGAAAATTATTATTATTATTATTTTTTTTTTTTTTTGTGTTGTTGTTGCTAAAGCCCCCATACCCGGGACTAAATGAAAACGACATTTTTGCTTTGAAACAAAAATCTTATGAGAAAAACCAAGTAGCTTAGCCAAAGTAGGAAGTGACTTGAGAATCACAAGGAGGAGCTTCTGGGTTCGATTTTCTTCTGTTCGGATCAATGGGTTCTGATAACTAGTCTTTAAACAAAAAAAAAAAAAAAAAATCTTACGAGAAAGCCCACGTTTTTATCCATGTTGTATGTATACGTTCTCTTAAAATAAACATTCGTGGGGAACCAACTGAAAACAACATTTTTTCTTTGAAACTACATTTTCTTAAAATAAACATTCGTGGGGAAACCAACTGAAAACGATATTTTTCTTTGAAACAAAAATCTTGCAATAAAGGAGAATGCCAACGTTTTTATCTTTGTTGTATACGTTCTCTTAAAATAAACATTCGTGGGGGGGCCAACTGAAAACGACATTTTTTCTTTGAAACAAAAATCTTACAATAAAGGAGAATGCCAACGTTTTTATTTTTTGTTGTATACGTTCTTTTAAAATAAACATTCGTCTCCTCTCAGAATAAGCATTTGTCAATTATCCATACAACCGATGTCAATTATGCAATACATAACATCTATCAAGTTGTGTCGTGTGAATTTACGTGTCTTGCTCGTGCATTGCCAAGAATGCGCCAACACATCTACATATAGGTTTATACATTCTTCCACGATCATTTTCTTTTAGAGAGCTTCTAAATACACCCAGTAAATCTACATGTTGTTGGAAAAAATTAATACTTAGGAACTTGACAGAATAAGAACTCCAAGGCACGCAATAAGCGTTGTCTTTAAAGAGATGTTTCGTCCCTCACAATTTGTCACTGAAGGAACTAAAAATCTCACTCAGGATACAATGGAGGTTTTTGAGTCAACACTAACTTGTATAAATCAAACCCGATGACACTCAGAAATTTGTTCTGATGATGCTGTAAAACTTGAGAATTATTGCATGCTTGTAAAACTCGTTTATAGACTGAAGATACCCCATACATGAAGTGAGTCACTCCTACATGCTGTAAAACTTGAGAATTATTGTATTCTCAGTTCGGCCACCTCTCCATTCTGTCGTTGGACAATACGCCCGCTGGGTTTTATCAATTTACAAATCCTTCCTCAGTTAGTTAAAAGAAAGAAATTGATAAGAAAATGAAAATTTTCCGAACCTTTTTTTTTTTACTCAAGGGCAAATATAAATTTATTTTCAAAATTATTTCAGGCTTACTTTGAACATGTTATTGTTATGTAATTTTCTTCAAGAAATTCATCTTCTTCCATGGTAAAAAAAAACTGTTGCACTTGTAAAATCTATGGTATATTTCTTGTGTTTAAAAAATGACAATCAATGACCAATGCGTCTAAAAACATAAAGGGTTGAAGTGAGATGTAGTACAAGATTTCTACTTCAAAAGAACTTGCCATATTTTCCTCATATACACTATTAATGACCATATTGAAAGCCATGCTGAAAAATAAAGCAGCACAACACCGGAAGTCACGAGCGATCTCGCCCCTATAAGACTGCTATCCCTCGATGCGAGGAGTATGGTTAACGAAGTCATCTGCGTGGCTGTTTTCCATTTTCCCAAGTTATTCACAGCAACGGCCTTCGAAAGTTTTCCATCCCGAGAAGAAGATGCCCATTCCCTAACTGCAGACATAGTTATCTCTCGTCCAATAATGGCTATTGTTGGGACAGTAAACAACCACGGCGTTTGACCCAAGACACCGACTTCAAAAGGTCTGGAACATAATAAGATTAAAGTTGCAGCAACCATGAGCTTGTCAGCAACTGGATCCAAAAATGCACCAAAAGTGCTTCCTAGATTCATCTTTCTAGCCAGATACCCATCAAGCCAATCCGTAATTGATGCGGCTATGAAAATACCCGTAGTTGCAGCGGGTCCCCACCAGCTATCCACATAGAATGTGGATGCAAGGAGAGGAATAACGGCGATGCGACCAAGGGTTAAAATGGTTGGCACTGTGAGAATCTTGTCAGGATTAGACGTCGAAAACTGCACCGGTTTCTTACCGTTGTTGTATTTATGGTCCTTATTACTATCATCATCGGAAGCATAAGTGGGGCCCATCTGAGTGATCAGATTGACACCACTAGAAAATAATGTAGGTCGTATTAGTAGATTTTTACACAGACACATCAAACAAGACAAGAACATAGATAAATTTCTAAATTGGAAGGCAAAAACGACAACTTGTTTTGAAATTCAACTAAACCATTTGATGCAAATGTCTTGAAAGAGACAGAGTATGATTTGTTTGCATCATAAAAGTTGAAAAGACACATACTCGGGCTTACCAACAACGATGATGAATATACATAGTAGAATGAATAAATACCATTGAAACTCAAAAGAGAAATTTAGAATAAAGTGTTTGCATATTCTATGCCTCAGAAAGCTAACACCTTACATCTAGGCTTCTTTATGATCAGCAACAAACCTTCAACATGATGACACTAGATGTATTGTGAAGCAAGATCAAACATAGATGCCACACATTTGGCTCATTTTGATGATCATTACTACTTCGCGGCACAAAGATGATGACCCGAAAAGAAAGCACTATCCAATTTAATTGAATGATGCAATATATGTCATAACATTTTTGCACAAATTTACTTCCTAAGGTTTGTTGAGACATCGGCCAAGCTTAAGAACATGCATTTGATTTGATATCAGGTAGACAAACTTATTTCACAAGACTTTTCAAGTAAAAAGCTAAAACATATGTTACAATGAACACATAACATATATTCACAAAATCTATCTATTAACCAGCATTCCTACTATTTTTCAAGAAACAAAAGCTAACAGGTATTAATCTACCATAGGGGTGTAAAGGAAGCATACCCTTTGAATCTTTTTGCCAGTTAAAAGGGAATTTCGGTCTGCGTGCCCTTGGAATTTCGGACTAATCGCCCTATTCGTAGTGGTCGTGGTATGATACACTAGCTTCCCTCCTTCCTATTTTATTCCACGATCAAAATCAAACCAATTGAAGAAATTTGGGAAATAAATCGTCACTGTTTACAAATTCAACCAATAAAAGAAAAAGAAAAACGGGGTTGAAGGATTGAAACTACCTGGAGTCCTTCCCTCCGAATTCATTCCATCGTCAAAATCAAAGCAATTGAAAATTTGAGGAATAAATCGTCACTAATTACAAATTCAACGGATTGAAGAATTGAAACTATCTGGAATGGAATGGAATGGAGCTGGCTACGTTTCTGTTGGCGAAGATTTTTTAATTTTTTTTCAAACAGTGTTTGTTCCGCCCTACACCTGCGAGTAGCTGAAGATCATGTGGCCTGGGCCCTAGATTCAACGGTTTAGATTAGAAAAGGACAGCCTTAGATCTAACCTTAAAGAATAGAAACAATATTTTTGTATGTATATTTACTGAGGTATTAAAACATTATAGTGTTTTTTTATTTTTTCAAAACGAAAGATAGATAGATATATATATATATACTAGTGGGATGATCGCGTGCTGCATTCTGATGATAGGCTCAGTTTTTTTTTTGCGCTCTTGAATGGCGAAGTTGTTTTTATGTATTGTGTTGTGGAGTGCGAGGGAAGATGTGGTTGTAATATATCAAAATACGTTCGTTAAGCCTTTTTTTACTGAAAGTAGTTGTGCCTAGAAACACGGTGTATATGTATCAGCGTGTTTCTCAAAATACATTGTTACTGGTTTGACTACAGTTGTTCTGGCATGTTGGTACAATGACTTCGCATTCGAAAATTTTCGAATCCCATGTAGATATTCAGCATAAGAGAGAGCAGCATTGCCTGAGTACCATAAAATCAATTCAATGAACACACATACAAGTCTCTTTAGTAAAATAAATAAATAAAATTCCTTACCGCTGCAAACATCATGATCCTGAAATCCATGAAAGTTCGACTGCAAAGCATAATAGAAGTTCAGAAAACAAAGCACTTGATGTTACATACATATGAAATCGAGAATTGTGCTTGTGCTATAAATACATCAAGGACTTGTGTTGTGCTTTTCTAAATTACAAATCGGAAAGAAAAAAAAAATAATGCAGAGCCATACTGAAGCAAAAACTACAATTTAGAGCTCCACTTGAAGACTTTGAAAGTTATAGGGACTATTTTCTTTAACGGACAGTAGATGCAGTTTAAGTTTGCAGATTGTTTATGAGCTTGGATTATTAGAAACAAAACACCAGATCACTAAAGGTGTCTATATTCCTAAGACCTAGGTATTTTGTTGGCAGTCATAGTGGTAAGAGTGGTTAAGTTGGTGGTGGTGGTTGAGGGAGATACTCATGTTACAAATCTGGATAGGAAGTTGTCAAAATATGATAAAACATGAGTGATGTTTGTATTTAAATTGCAATATCTAAAGTGTAAGATGTCTTATTAATGTGACAAGTGAGTGCAGGAATATAAGTTCTGTCTTCTTAAATAAGACTAAAAAAAAATATTTCATACTTCGAAGTAGAAAGTTGCATGTGAAACTGTATTTTAATTGATAAGTATAATAGAAAGCTAAAAAAAATAAAATAAAAATAAAAAACTAAGGGCTTCGTCAAGAACCTGCAACACACCTGATTCAAGATCACCCTTGAGCAGGTTCACGAGACCTTTTAGTGCCAGAGAACGAACTATATGAGATTTTAAGTCATCCTTATCAACCTCTAGTGTGGTTGTCTCCATAATTTGATAACATTTTTCTGCAAGAACTGAAGCCGAATCAATCTGCATCATGAAATTTATAAGTAGATTTATTAACCAAGCCTTGAATCTCGTTTAAAAATATAGCAAGCTGATTTAAAATGGCACAACTCAGTGAAGGTTTCACCTTGTCCAGTTCTAAGTTGACTCCAACAAGAGCTTCTGTAGCAGCAACTGCAGCAAACACCACAGAATATACGTACAGAATCTTCATATCTAAAAAACTAAAAACATTTCAATAAATTAGCTGACCTCATAAGCAACAATTACCTCTGATGCCAATATTAGAAAAGCTCAAATCTTGGATGCCCTGGAACTTCTCAATTGCTTCTACAAACTTTCCAGTGATAAGGAAAGCATTTGGGGAACAAGAAAAGGCAAGTCTTAATGAAAAAAAAAACAGCCTATGCAATCAACCAAAAACAGTAAGCTAGCAAATAAGCAAAAACAGCACAAAAATCCAGATTCAGAAGCTTGCCTTTTGGTTATGTAAAGATCTTGAACAAATGTTGCCTTTCAACTCAAGAATTATTACAGATCACAATTGAGACTGATAAAAAATAAAAAAAATCCACTGATATTAAGAATTTCCCGGATTTACATGTCTCTAATGTAAGGCCTAAAGAAAAGTGTATTGTAATCCCTTGCTAGCTTTTTTTAAGTATGGTTGTTGTGGATGAAGTGAGACCTTGTCCATGGCATGATCACATCATGTGGTTGTGGAACACGATGTTGCAACTGCAAATTATATGCCTCATTGATTGACGGTATTGTCTCCTACGTTTTTGTTTTTGTTGACTAGGGCATTGATAGTATGGCCGAGGTGCTCAATTTATGCTTCTTGTTGGGTGATTATTCGCAACAGATGCACTGACCCCAGACCAACCCAAACCGAAATCAGTTCAAACCAAACCACTAGTTTTAATAGTGATTCGGTTCGGTTTGGTTTGGTGTATTAATTTTCCAAACCAAATCAACTAGTAATAGGGAAGAAAAGAAAACCAAACCAATTCCAATCAACCCTAACAGCTATGGAACTACTCAATACTCTCCCTATATATATTTACACGTGATTTTCACCCTTTAGGACATATCATCATGGGATTGGGATTAGGCTATGAGTAGATAAACACTATATACATTACCTTTATATTCTTGGAAGAGAATAAAGTTCATATTCACAATTTCACATTAATTACACAATAATCTGGGGACAATTAAGCACTAATTATGTACACATATATCCTTCAAATTTTAACTGTATGTGGAACGAGCCCTGATTCCGTCATTGTTATGTTGTCCTTGCATGATTATGCAGTTCCGAATGATGTCTTAAAACAAAAGATGACGGATACTTAGACAGAACCAGGTTCCCTATATCATCGTGAATGGCCTTGTCGGCGACACGTGTATCCATAAATATTCTGCATTTTCGTTCTTCGTCACAACCCATTTGGACACCAAAGTACTCCAAATGATCGATAATGCTGTTCCCTAACACTGACCTGCGAAATTTCCACTTCAAGTATTCAGGCTTTTGATGTAGCAATACTATTGAAATTTTCCAAAAGTAGGCAGTAAGATACAACCATTACACTGTACCCCTACTACATTTGATCCTTGTGGGACCCAAGGATCAAATGGTCTATAAGTGTGTAGTGACAACATGTTGTGTCGGTATCATTTTCGATATTGAAATCCAAAAAAAACAAAGAGGAAATAATCACCTGCTACATTTGGGGTCCTCACCAGACTCATCACAGACCTGCTCAACTGGATAAATTAAGCTTCCAATACCAGCATTATGAAGCCACACCTACAGACACAATATATGCCCAATTTGATGAAAGCAAAACCAATAAAAGCCGTTTGATTAACGTGAGTTTAGATTGTTAGAATGTATACATGTTATTACACTTGTCGTTAACAACTTAAGCTTTGAGATGAGACGATAATATAACATGTTATCAGCATCAAACATCAATGTCCCATTTACTAGAGAGAAATACCGTTATTTCTTTACTCTTCTAAAGCAAGTTATTGTTGTTACTTTGCTACAACATGTCTACTCTAGTCTAGTCTAGTCTAGGTGTGTGGACAAGTCCACAGATGAGGTGACGGGTAAAGCATAAACATGTTTAGATTGCGTTTCTTCTTAACCACTTTTAGGCGAGATGGAAATTTATAAAAGATGAGTAAATTAATGTCTTAATTTCTGGTAAATAAACCGGAGAACAAAAGGTGAGTGAAGAAGTACCTCTCTAGGTAAATGGTGGTATGTCTTCTGAGGAAAATGTGAGAAATAAGGAGGCAGATGAGGCACAATATCATGTGCATGCGTCAGCCTAAACGTATTAGGCAGAAGCTGGCTGTAATACGACACAAATGCCGCATTACCGATTCGTGGCTGTCCAAAAGTCATAACCTCAACGTCCTTGGCTCCAGCATTAACCTAATAACATAATACTGCATTAACAGTCGAAAAAGGGTGTGTACGGCATACTTCAATATGCCATAGTGTTTGAAAATCATAAATACTTCAGAAGTGAAGTACGGCTACTGATTGAATTACAGTATAAGAAGCAGTAACTTGCCATCTAAATATTCAGCGGTCACTTAGAAGAATCAAGTAAACAGATGGTTTGGAACTTCATATTCAGAAAGCATTATTGAGAATCCCAGAAAAAATCAACCATATAGAAAGAAACAATCAAGGACTAGGTACAGAGACAATATAGCCTACTTAGTTGTAATTCTGCAGGAAAACCAAATCGCCTCATATTTAAAACTAGCTACTTGAACTTAAAGGCATTTTAACTTTGACTAATTAAACATCTTTTATTACGCATTTCTTAGAAAGAGAGAGGGCGGTGTTGGTGGAAATCCATTGACTTAGAAGGATAAGGGGCAGAAGTAAAGATTTATACTGACAATTATTTTCAGCCAAGGTAATATAAAAGGAAAAAAAAAATTAATTAAAAATAATAATATAAAAAAAAGTAGCCTCAAAAGTTTGTAATAATTACAGTAAGGTCAAGTCCACAGAAGGCAGCTATTGCCCCTCCCATTGAATGCCCTGTCACCATAATTTTAATGTCACCGTATAACTCTGTTGCCAGTTCAACAGCACTTATAACTGCTGGGCGTAAGATGTGTTGTGGTAGGCAGCATAGAATCCATGATGCACCTGCAAAGGAGGAGGGAAAAGAAAAACAAAACTACTCAATGAGCAAGAAAACCCATATTGCATCCAACGTAGATAGCAACCTAAAAATTGCTCCACCATATAAAGGAATACAAACTAGGGGATTGGCTCTGGCCTACTGGTAAAGTCGTTGCACTTCCTGCTGTGAACTTACGTTCAATCCCCACCCCCATCCCCATCCCCAATTAAATAAAAATACAATCCTCCCACCCCCCCCCCCCCCCCCCCACCACACACACACAAAATAAAAGGTATACAAACTATGAACGAATGCTTATATGCCTGAAAAGAAAAGCATCACCAACCATTGCATCCTCGATTCCAGGATAATTTAAGTCCAGCTGTTTCCAGTATAAATCCTCAACCCAGTTCTGTATACTGTAAAGAAAAGAGCTAATTATATAAGAATGCATCGCGAAACAAGGAAACCGCTGATCTTACGAAACTATTGGTTTTCAGTGAAAAAAAAGGTAAAATTCAAGGATAACATGCTAAAACAAGACAAAGAAGCAAACAGGTAATAGACACGATAAACTTAAAGGTAACATTTTGCAACAAGACAATATGAAAAAGGTTAATAGTAACAAAAGAGATACTCAACAAACTCATTCACTTAACTTGCTTGTTGATGTCTTCTTTAACTTAATAAGCAATGTTTGAGTTAGTATGTGTAAGCTTAATAGCCTAGTTCATGAATTCACAGAAGAAAAAAACTAGATCTTGATATATGCCATGACAAGACTCTGAATGTCACATGATTATAAAATACAAAATATTACCATCTCAACAAAAAGTTAACAATGTTAAAGGAGAACATGAACATGGCAATACATCTTGTAGCGGAGCGACAACAACCGTAACACTATTTTTTTAGCAGAGTAGAAGCAATAATATTTGTCTTCTAACAAATAAAGCAAGGGTGGGGTTTGAACCCCTGACCTCATGCTCTAAATACTGCCATTTCACCTTAAATCTTAAGTCGTTGAAGGGAGGTGTATGCATATAAGGAATGCTATAGAACTCTTTAGCTTAATGGCAATATGGCATGAAGTATTAGTGACATCTAAAAATTCAGGTGGTATTTTTTGAGTGAGTAACATATTGAGACGAACAACCTAGTGAAGAAGAGAGTTTGAAACGGAAGTATGAGAAACCTAATAAAGAAACCTTCTTAGCCTTTCAATCTAAAAAGCCAGTAGAAAACATTTATAGAAGCCCGAAAAAAGACCCCCTAGATACCACAACTAGTAACAATTGATATGCTAGAGTTAAATTGCCAACTCACCTACGCTTAAATTGTAGAAGAGAATTGTAATTCATACAAAAATCTTAACATGTCGTCTTACGGGTGGACTTGCAGACAAATGGAAAAGGTACACATGTAGCGTAATAAACATGCCCAATGGTAGCAGTGGTAGTACTTGTTGTGGTATAGTAAGCATCAGCAGTATATTATCTTTTCCTTTTTTAAGAAGGAGGCGGAGGGGCGTTTAATCTCTAACCTCGTGCTCTGAAACATTGATAAATAACCGATTCTCCAATAGTTTTTTCACTCTTTTTCTGACCAACATCATAAAGGTGATGCATTTACTCAATTTCATAGCCACAACATGATGTTGCAAGGATTTACAGTGACAATATCCAATCTTGACTATCACAGGAACTTTCTAACGCTGTATTCGATAAGGACTTAATGCTCAATACAATGCCCTTGAAAATTACTAAGGGGTTTCTTCGCCACACATTGCCTATTAAATAAGAATAATAATTTCAGATATTACAGACAAACCTGGTGGCTTGGGTGCCTCTAAATGCTATAACGATTGCATTAAGATCTTTTGATACTCCAACAAATCCCTGCAGTAAATGTCACAATAAGTTCCAAGGTAGGGCCAGTCAAACTGGCAGAAGGCCAAGTCAACAAAGACAGGAGCAAGAACCAAGAATAATTGGGTAGACCAACGCCAACGAAAATTAATCATATTTTATGCTGCCTATTGTAGAACAAGAAATCTACCTGTAGGCAGTGTTGTACATCAACAATCAACTCTATCATTTCAAATCCCTGCCTCGCAATAACAGCAAAAAATCATTTGATTAGACACATACAGGCGTTAAATGTCTATTAGCATGACATCAAACTAAAGACAGGTCAAAGGATGAAATTTCACACGTTTCACCAAAATCAGTAAAAGTATTTTAGAATACTCTACCTCTGTCAGGCCATTGCATCTTGGGCACGTCCAAGTAAACAATTCTGTCAAATCCGACAAGTACACCTGCAAGTCAAGATCTTGTTTCCTGATTTATCAGAGTAAAATCACAAAATGAAGAAAATTCCTCAACCATAAACTCACCGCTGAAGCGTATTCCACCAGCGTTCTGGCAAGTGTGTGGTTATAAACTGGTTGAGAATGCTTTTCCCTGACTATGACTTTAAGTTCTGGAACACAAGAGAACGAAAAACGTGTCACAACAATATGGTAGTATTAAAGGCTCTTTCAAACTTGGGCATTTTCTCCTCAAATGCTACACAAAATTTATCTGCTTTTCATTATTCGACTCAAACTCCTACAGAGAGATGTCGAACCAATTACTGATAGACACACATGGGATGATTTTAGGCGCGGCCGATTCCCTTTGGCTATATAATCGTGCGGTTTCTGGGAATTTAAAACCCGATTTCCTCCATAAATTCTCCGATCTAAATGGCAGAGAAGTTTCCATATTCATACCTTTTCTTGTTGGAGGGCGACCGCCCATTAAACTACCAAAGAAATAAGGGTAAACCAATGTGATCATGACATTGTAGGTGGGACGGATGAGAGGTTTGGGGGCATAGCCCGTTCCAGAAGTCCCCTTTTATCCATTTCTTTAGGGAGGCTCGAAAGCCGGAGCGTGCTTGTAGTTTTCTCGCTTGACTTTACTAAACTTAAAAAAAAGGTAAGCGCTAGTGATCCAATCAATATTTACCGAGGAATCTAGGAAACGGGCACCAATTACATTTCACCAGTATTACCTTCAGTCACAATTGCACATCAATTGGCAAAAGCTAATTGTAACACATTTGAGCGGAAATATCAAACCTACCACCTTGTTACAAAAAGGAACAGGCTGGGTTGACACCTCAATAAAGAAAAAGTTACAGATAAAAGATCTAGTTTATGTGCCAGCAAAGAACCAATAGATGAGAATATCAAGATGAGGTTTAGAGAAAAGAAAACATAAAAATCACGAAAGAGGGTTTCTTTGGGAATACCACTACCATTTTTCGAGAAGTGCATCTCCTAAAGGAACAAAGTTTCAACGCATAATCCACAAAGTCAAACATGAGAAAGACTGAAAGAGCTTGAGTATGTTCTATTAATGCGGAGTTATGGAAGAAACCAGGAGTAAATGAGAAAAGTAGAATGTGTTAGGCTAATAGTTGAGAGGGCTAGGTAGCTGCAGTTATGGCAAGGAAGACTATCATAATCAATATCATAAATTAATTATTTCATACATAAATGTGTCGATCAATAATTGATACTATGCAAATCAAAGTATCTAAAGGATCTAATTTTAGAAACATGCTGCTTATGTCCCTTCTATTTTATGTTTATATACTGTTGCTTATATACTTTAATAAGTGTTGAGAAGTTGTTATGTTGCTGCTGCTGCTGTCGGCCTGGTCGTTAGGGCTTAGGCTTATTTTATTTATAACCGTTTTTTACTGTTTTAGCCTTAATTATGTAAAACAAGGTGTATCTTGCTCAGCAGGTCTCATAAGTCGGCCAATAGGGCCTTAAGTCGGCTGGTACAGCCAATATATTGGGTCTGTATTATGTTTGTTGGAATCATTCAACCAACTAGAAATAAATTATTTCTCCTATTTTTCTACATGGTATCAAAGCCATGGTTTACCAAAAATCCTGAATTTTTCGGAAACTAATTACAAGGTTGCTATGACAGGAGAGAGGGCGTCACCTCCAACCCGCTGATCTCCTCCTTTGAAGTCACCTCCAGTGCGCCAACTGGAGGAATTCGAAACTTTTTGGCCGACGATGAAGTTGGAAATCCGAACTCAAGTTCGGTCATTTTCACCACCCGCAAATTGACCGGTAATATTTAGAATGATCCCAGACCATGAAACTAGTAATTGATGGAAGAGGAAAGCTAGGGATTTTGACAGGACTAGTCAAGGAACCAAATCCTGATGATCCAAAGATTCGAGCTTAGAAATTAGAAAATTCGCTGGTGATGGCATGGTTTATCAATTCAATGTGCCATCTATTGCTGGCCCTCACAGGTTTCTCCCTACACCTAAGGATGTTTGGCAGGCGGTTAAAGAGATGTACTCAGATGTTGAGAATTCATCTCAAATATACGAGTTCAAGACCAAGCTTTGGGCAATGAGACAAGAGTCCAAAGATGTCGCAACATATTACAATGAAATTGTGACATTATGGTAGGAGTTGGACATGTGCCACGAAGATGTCTGGGAATGCTCAAATGACAGCGTTAGATTCAAGCAACGAAAAGAAAACGATACGGTTTATTCGTTTCTGCCTGGCTTGAATACTGAATTAGATGAGGTGTGGGGCAGAATTCCCTCTCTAAGAGAAGTATTCTCAGAAGTGCGGAGAGAAGAAGCAATGTGGAAAGTGAAGAGAAAATAGTTGGTTAATGTAACTGAGGTGTCAGCGCTAGCTGTGGGGAAGCTTGATGCGAACAGAAAGGGTCCCAAGCCAAAACCAAAGTGTGAACATTGTAAGAAGACTAGGCACACATAGGAAACTTGTTGGGAGATTCATGGGAAACCGCCATGGAAGCCAACAAACCATATGATCAGCATGTCTGAACTTTTTAATCCGCAGACAATTAAAAAGTAAAGCTTGCAGATGGAACTGGGAATGTTAAAATCTCACCTACACATGTAAATTTCCAGCTATTTTTAAAAAAAAAAATGTTTTTTTATTTTAATTCGAAGGAGTCTTGGAGCAAAATGAAAGCATGAAAGCATTGCTACATTCATAAAACTTAGTAATCACCTCTTCCCGATGAAATTGCAAACAGCAGTACCAAGATTACCACCTTCAGCCAACACCATCCTTTCATCCTCTGCCATAAAAAAAAAAATACAAGCGTCAAATTACTGATCATCGACTAAAACCCTGAAAAAAAACCAACAGTAATTACTTCTTTGCCGCAAAAAATAAATATATACTTCAAATTGAAATAATAAAAAAGTATTGAAAGGTCGGGTATTCATACTACGCAAAATAGCCTGCTGCTGATAAAGGATGCCCCTGTTTACGTCGGAGCTTTGAAGAGAACAGTCCAATTATTTCGAGCTTCAGGCAGAAAACGGCCGGATAAAGTATATTCCGGGGACCAGTCTACAAGCAATCGCGAGGCTCTCTATATTACGTTGGGTACCGTTCCTAACAAAGGGCTAGCAACTGTTTAACCGGTTTTTTTATTTATTTCCCGAGTCGTGAAGCAAAAGAGGATAATCATAGAGAAAAAAAAAAATTTGTTCAAAGTTGGGATATTAATACTAGACGTGACCGGTTTCAGGCCGGTTCCGGTTCACAAGACGACCTCCTCCTGCTCGGGCCCAAATAAACGAATCACGGCCCATTTTCTACCGGGCTCACGGCTTCTGAACCAATGGCCAGGTTTCTGGATCGGTCCGGTCCGGTCTCGGCGGTTCCCGACGACGTTCGAGATCACTTGCCCGATTACTGCCCGATCACTTGCCCAATGCCGGTTCCAAAAAATCAATTTTTTTTTACAAAATTTTTATAACTTACGTTAAAATTAATAATAAATTTAATTGGTTATTAAACTATATATAATATTTAATTTCATAAGTATGTTTAAAAACATACTTTAGATAATATTTAATTTCAACCAATCTATATATAATATTTAATTTCATAACTTATATTCTAGATAATTTGTAAGTAAATTAAAGATTATAGTTTTCTAATTGTTTATTTTTCATGATTGATTTGTAAGTAAATTAAACTTATATTTCATATATTGAGATTTAATGATTTATACTTATAATATTATGTATATAAGTTGATATTATATCTTAATGAATCGAGGCAAAATGTATATAAAAGTTGTTTTATTAAGCGGCCATTACATAATTGAACAATACATCAATGACGACGAATACGGCACACTTGAATCACTTGATAGTTGATACACATTACTTAACACCATACTAATAGTCTAATACACTTCATATTAAAAATACAAACACACTACTAATACAATCGAATATTCAAACATAATATGACACTAGAATGTGTCTTCATTATTGTGGAAGCATCTTCATTGTCTTCATAAACACCTCCAAGCACAAAGACAACGACTGCTTCACATTTTTGTTCTCATAATCATCATTGTTGAGCTTTGGCACATCAAGATGGAGTCATCCAAAAACATGAAATTTTAGTCTATATCATGACTATGCTTGATTGGAATTTTATAAAAAAAAGTAATAAGTAAATGTACATACCGGTCACTCGTAATCTTCTAGTTATCATCTTCTTCACTCCCGTGCACACTTGCAGCTTGTTCCAGCTTGTAACAAAGATCGTCGATGTCCACCACATCTTGGTCATCTTCTTCCGGTGGAATGATGTCTTGTTGTCTCCGTTCGCTAGCACCCAATCTTTGAGGCACATTTGATGTTCTAAATTTCTTGGGTGCATGCTCGCTCTCCTTTGGCTAAGCATGTTTCCGCCTCTCACTAAAAGCCCGCTCTACCGTCACGGTTGACACCGACACGACAAAAATTCAATTGCCATGTGTGAGAATTGGGAAATCTCTTGAATGGCTCCGCCACCATCCCAATATATCCCAAATCAAAATCGTACTCACATTCGTATCAATCTCGAAAGTAGTCGATAGATATCTATCTATTTCTTCACGTGAGGACGATGAATCAACCCTCGGCCTCGGCCTTTTGCGGATATTTTTTCCATCACTTTTCTCAATGCTGAAACTTTTCCACCTCCGGGGTTAGTAGAACTTGTACCTGCATTATATGAGGGCCTAGTATCCCCAACTCCGTAACGAATATCATAATGAGCGTACAAATCAGAAATAATTTAAGTGTATTTTGAACCACTTCTTGTTGTGTTAATTGGTGGTGGACGCTGGATTAGAAACAAGAATTCATAATAACTCTCCAAAATCCCGCCACCCCTCGTCTCAAGTTGAGGTCTAGAATAACAAAGAATAAGATAAAGCTCGGGTATGTGTAGCATATACTTAATCCATTTTCGCCTTATAAATTGTTAAACATGGAACCAAGTCGGGACATGCTTCAAATTCTTCAAACAAATTTACTATCTCAATCGCCCTTGGTAAGACCGCATGTGCCGTTGGTTTATAACAACTCGAAAAGAACAATGTAGCCTGCTTTGAAAGGCTCCAACATATTCATCAACATCCGACAATCACTCCAATGGCTAGCGATAGAGTTAGTTGGCCTTCACAAGTTGTTCCGCTACAAAACCAACCAATAGATCTTTATATCGATGTGTTTTTGCAATAAATCATACATCGAGTTCCATCGGTTTCGGGTAACAATGGTAACTGTAAGGCTTTGAACCATATTTTCTCCACCATTCATTCCACCTTCTTTCAAGACTATGTCCGAATTGATAAACCGGCAAGCATTCTTAATAACTCCAATGCTCGAATTTAAAGCATCCATCGCATCAAGTGCGTATAAATTCGAACATGGCATAAACATCTCGATATGGAAAAACATACCGCGCATATAGGTTGGCATATTTGTTTCAATTCAACAATTGATGATCGTTATTGGAAGCATTATCAAAAGAAATAGAAAATCCTTTTCTTCAAGCCAAACTCATCCAAGACTTTTGATATGATAGTACTTATGTTGTGTGAATTGTGCCTTTCGCAAACGCTCGATCTGCTTATCAAACGCTTTTGCATATTCCAATCATTATCTATCCAAAGGACAACTAATACCCATGTAAAAATTATCTCGCCTTTATCACTCCAAATATCACCACACAAATTCACATCATGTTTTATGTCATCTAAAAGATTTTGTATTTGTTTCATGCGTCACTTTAAATGACGTTACCAAATCTCTCATCATAGTAGATCGTGGGATTTTTGAAACGACGGTTGCCAAGTCGCTTTGAACGCAGTTGTTGAAGATTTAAGCTTTCGTGAGAACCGAAAAGCTAGACTCTCGGTACATATGAGATCTACAACCTCATTCCTACTCACCCTTGTCCGTATGGAAATATATCGTAAGTCGTACCTCCACTAGCCGAAGTAGGTGGCGCGTTTGTGTCTCCGCCCGTGATCGAGGCCCCATTTCTCCTGGATGGAACTTCTGGCATGCTTTATCATCGTACATAGCCATCCCCTTTGTGAATCTATAGTTCTTGTCACAAAAGTTACATTGAAAGCGATGTAAACACCAAGAATGTCGCCGACCATCTCAGATTAACTAACGGAATTTTTTTGAAAAACTCCGTAAATATCCTTGATTTGAGAGGTTCATGGTAGTCATCCTCTACTTCATTAATACCTCCTTCAAAATGATCATCACTTTCTTGTGTACGACGCAGCGCAGATGATCGTGCTTGATTACGCCTACTACCACCAACATCTTTTCCACGTCCACCACGTGAGGTCCGTGAGGAAGAACCGATTGGATCGGGAATCGAGTAGCATTTTGTTGGGATTCATTACCCACATATCCGCACACTACGAATTCCGCAATCCAAATCAAAACCATTAACATTGAAACCAGTGGAGTAGCAAATTGATGACGAAGTGTAGTTTCCATCAAGATCGGTGATGTGTGTTAAGTTATCAAACCGAGGCCGTAACCGCCATCATCGAAAGTTTCCCCACAACCGTGTGTCATGTAATCGATTATATGAGAAGTCATAGGTCGTTTCGACATTTTCTGTTTTGCAAAATGTAAAAAAAAAAAAAAAAAAAAAAAAAGATCGGAAAGAGTAGTATAAAAAAATTAGCTAACTATCTCTTCAGATCGGAAGAAGATATCTGAATAAATCGTAACAACTTCAATTCACAAATCAAGCGAGTCTTAGATGGATAATTATAGAAATAGAGAAGAAGATTTGATAGGTAAAAATAATAGAATTATAAGAGTTAGAAGAGAAGATGTGAGAAAAAATAGTTGTGAGTGTGGTGTATTTATAGTGTTGAAGTTGGAGTAGAAAATTAAAAAAAAAAAAAAAAAAAAAAAAAAAAAAACCTGCATATAGCCGTTAGACCCAAGTGGTAGAACTGACCCAGCGGGTCGGTCGGCCCGGGTCTGGACGGTTCCAACGGTCAGATTTTGCTTCTTTTTTTTTAATTTAAATTTTAACATATATATATTGAATTTCAGCATAAATTTATATATAAATGTTTCTTGTTTTTATTTTGAATAAAATATTTTCTAAAAAACATTTTTAAAATACAAAAAAAATAATCAAAATACTCTTATAAAAAAATAGTAACTAGTAAATACATTATAAAAAAAAAAAAAAAAAACAAAATACATCACATTTCCCCAACTCCCATAACACTATAAATACATCTCAAAACCAACAAATTTTTTCTCACACATTCTTTTCTATATCTTTATATCCTTCTTCTATTTATCTATCTTCTCATTTTCTACTTATTACCATTATAATTATCAATAATTCATCTAACTCTCAAATGTACTATTAATTGAAGTTGTTCTGATTTATTCGTGTACTTCTTATAGTCTGAAGAGATAGTTGGATAATTATTTTTTATTATTTGACAATGGCTAATCCACATGCCCCTATATTTACCGATGAGGATGACGGTGGTGTGCCATGGGACGAACATCCTTACGAGACTCGATTCACATCATACGATCAATTTATCGAGTACCGTGAAAACTGGATGGGTAGAGCTATTGTTGGTGAACGGAGATTGGCATGGGAAAGTCTACCGATTGAGATTACGGAATTGGTGGAAAGTGTAGACTGGTATGGGTTCGTCACTGACCCCGACCCCAGTTACGAGATGAATCGCTCAATCGTTCGTGAGTTCTACGCAATTGTTGCCACAACGGGAAATGTAACAAGAGAATTCACATGGCGCGGTGTACACGTCCAATTCACACCGCGTTGGATCAACCATTATTATTTACTTGAAGATATCCCTCGTCATGTTGATTTTTTGCACCGTTTGATGGATCGAAGATTCTATTCTAACATGGTACGACATTTTGGTGAGACTCACCTCCGGGCACCTATGATTAGAAGGAGCGGTCAACATTACCTCGTAGATAGACCCACGAAGTCGCTCGGACAACCATTTTGTTTCTTGCATATCACCTTCATGATGCATCAGAAACCACAATCGAACCGCCCATTGAGATGTACATCCTTGCGTGCGCTTTTCTTACGAATGAGCTAATAGATGTAGGCCAATACATCGTGGAAAGAATTGGCCGAGATAATTTATCGGCAATGCAGGTGATGGTTATATTTTCTTTCCATTTCTTATCACCGCTTTTGCTAGAGAATTGAGTACCGCATGATATAATCTGACAACCTTTCTGGACCTAATGAACCTATTTTATATGAATAAAAGAGTAGGATGTACTATGTAGTTTATTAATATTTTGTAACATTTAAATTTAATTTGATTAGTCAAAGTGTAACCTTTAAATTTAATTTAATTATGTGCTCTTCCTTGTCACAATAATTTAAATAGTAGTATTTGATTATTTGTCTATTTGATTAGTCAAAGTGTTACGATATATTTCGGTCATAAAGTAATAATAATAAGAAATATATTTTTATGTTGTGTAAGACTAGTAAAAATTAAAAACAACATTTTATGGTATATTAAAATAAAATCAAATATTTTGAATATATATCCGTTGCCAACCGTTGGTCAAATTGGAATTTGGAATCTTGGGCAAAATTTGAAGGAAAAAAAAAAAAAAAAGCAAAAACGCCGCAGTTCCGGCGGTTCAATCGCCGATTTTCGGCCGGTTCGGCGGGCGGGTCCGTTGGAACCTAAAACGGGTAGGAGAATCGTGGAACCACGGTTTAAATGGACCCGTAGACCCGATGGAACCGCCGGTTGGACTCGAAAACCGGCGGGTCGGAACCGGATTTGGACCCGGAACCGCCCACGTCTAATTAATACTACAGGGAAAAGGTTTTTTTTACCCAGCATGAAATAATTTTTTATTTTCCTGTTTAGCATTTGCAGGTTATTGTTTTATTCCTTAAAAAGGCTAGCAAGTAATTAAAATTAAATTTAAATAAATTCACACGGCACATGCCAATAAGTCTGAATATGGTTGATTATTTTGACTTAATTTCAGTAAAAAATTAAGTATTTTTTATACCCAATACTGGTCAGAAAACCTATTATATACATTCTGATCCAAATTCGGGCAAAAAAAAATTGAACATTTTGTGTGAATTTGAGTCAAAATAAATAAAAGCGAAAATTTGAAGGTTAAAATTGGAAAAAAAAAATATGTGTGTTAAGATATTTGGATGTATGAAAATAAAATTTAAAAAAAAAAAAACTAGCAAATAATTTTTTTTCACGGCAACAAAATGCATTAAAATCAAGGGTTCAAACGGTACAAAAATGGAATTAGCATAAGACAAAATTTCATAAGAATTAGCAGCAAACTTGTTGGGAGAGGTCCTCATAAGAATTAGTCTCAGACAATTATGGAATACCTTACGAAAGAAAAATAAAACACAAGGATTAGCTCTTTAAAACACCATACATGGCATACAAGATATAATATAGTTTGTACGAAAGAAATTAGCTCTACTTAAGCATAACGCAGTGTCACCTCCACTCAGCAATTGGCCGACATGATGCAGGTCGCTACCGGTGTCATATAACAGACATGGTGCAGGTCGTCATTGTCTTTAATGGCCGATGTCACACGAGTCGTCTTCGGTTTCATATATCCGATGTGGTGTATGTCGTCATCTGTCATCGGCAATCGTTACCTTCTATTATGGGCATTTGTACGTTACGCCGTGAGCCGCGATCGCTTTACGGCTACACCATGATGGCCTCGTAACCGCTCCAAAAACATGCTCCATTACTCGAATGTGCAGTAATTGTCAGTCCGTGATAGCATTCTATATAAATGGTTCTCATCCTCATTTACAAGGTATGAACAATATAACCAATGCACTATGATGATAGTAGACCCGAACTACGCCACGTGTCATCCTTTTTAAGTTGTGTAATATATGACTAGCCTCTAAAAATAAGGCATTAAGGGCCAGGAGCCCCAAAGACGTACCTAAGGGTAAGTCCCTAACCCCAGGTGGGAGATCGGCGGGAACTCATCTACCAGCCACCGCAGGTCGGACGAGGCCTGGTAAAGAGGAGCTGCCCAGTTCGGCCATAGTGGCCTTTGGGCTCAAATAAGGGACGTCTGAGCAACCCCCGATCGTTATTCCACATCTTTGGATAGCTAAAGATAAATAAGGAAAGAATCTTGGGTCGTAAATACTCTGATCCTGACATTTAAATGTGTTCATAGTTATCACTAAATAATAGGGATTTGCACGTGTATATCCTTAGGGAATATTAATGATAATAATACAATTCATTGCATGACAAGGAAAGGGATAAATCGTCTCCTATATAAACAACCCTAAGGAACTACGAATGACTTGATTTCAATAGTCATTGGATAAGTAGGCAACTCGAGAGAAATAACTCACGAGCTCAGTCTAAAAATACACAAAACAACACCCCGTTTCATATCTTGTTCTAGGGTTTTAATCTTGAATCGATCGTCACTCAAGGAGATATGACCCGGATTTATACACATCTGAGAGATCCAAATCGTCACACTATTAAATGCAATTTTCATTTCCAACCCTATTTAGTCATACCACCACTTATGGTTATTTTTAAACATGTGTTCACAAGTCTAAAATGCATTATACTCTCTTCGCTCCAAAATAACCACGCAGTGTCCTGAACACCCTGATCCTCTAAGAGACGCAGGAAAAAATCCGCAAAGGAAGCCAAAACAAGGTTGCCAAGAATCCCATAGAACGCGACTCCGCCAGATTCTCGTCCGCCATATACACACTCAAAAATCACGTGGCGCATAGTTTCCAGAGTCTCACCACATGCCAAACAAGCACCATCTCCCATACTCCTCCTCTGCAGTCCCTGTCCAATAGCGAGGCAGTCATTGAGGCACCGCCACAAAAAGTGCTGGATACGGGGCTGCACCGGTAACTGCCAACAACTCCTCCATAGCCTACTATCCCCAGATGAAGTAGTCGGACCTGTCACGGATGCTGGCCGATGAGAAGATAAAGCCAGGAAGTAGCCTGATCTAACTGTATAAATCCCCTTGCGGTCATAGTGCCAGATCCTTTTATCCGGGTGCCCTCCTGGGGCTATAGTTGTTGCTAATATAGCATCCGATTCCCAAGGCCGAAACAATTGCTGAACCCATTGCACATCCCATAATCTAGTATTCAGAATAAATAAATCCGACACTTTAGAATCTGTTGGAAGCTCATGCCCTGCAAAAGGTATACGAAACGGCGTCGCCGACTAGTCCAGGCATCATGAAAAAGGAATATCGAATCCCCATCCCCCACCCTCCAGCGTAACCCACTAAACAAAAGGTCCCGCCCCTCTAATATACTACATAGAAACGAAGGCCGGGTCCCTAGCCTAGCCGCAAGAATGGTACTATCCTTAAATATTTCGCATGCAAGACCCGCGCTGCCAACGATCCCGGACTATTCAGGATCCGCCAAGATTGTTTAGCCAAAAAGGCCAAGTTGAAGCTTTCCAAATCCCGAAAGCCTAAACCCCCGAGATTCATAGTCAAACAGCAAGCCTCCTAGCTCTTCTAATGCACCCGGCGCTTATTCTCCGTGTCCCCTCAAAAAAAAAAACCTCGATGGCTTGCTCAAGTTCCCAGATAAGGGTAGTCGGTACCTTAAAGCACTACATGATGAAGGTAGGGATAGCCTGAAGCATCGACTTAATAAACACTTCCTTCACTGTAGGTGAGAGCAATTTATCCTTCCAACCTGCTACATTTTTGCGTATTTTATCCCTCAAGAACTCAAACACTTGGCGCTTATACCTCCATATCACATATGGCAGCCCCAAATACTTACTGAACCATCCTCACAGAATCAGTAGCAACTCGTAAATTGCCTCGCGCTCCTCTTCTGAGACTCCACCCGAAAAGTACAAACTAGATTTATAGAAGTTAATGACTTGGCCTGAAAGAGAACCATACCTGTCAAACAGTTCCACCAATGTCTCCCTTACCCCGTCCAGGAGCTCAAAGAACACCATACAGTCGTCAGCAAATAGTAGTTGATAGATAGAAGCTCCCACCTCTCTGCCAAAATGAATACCATGCAAAGCACCACGTTGCACATAATCATGAAGCAAAGCTGTGAAACCCTCTGCACATATGATGAAAAGGAATGGCGATATCGGATCTCCTTGCCGAATACCCCTAGTCGGTACCACTCGACGGTTGGGCTTCCCGTTAATCAAAACACGATAGGGCACTGACGTCATGCACCGGCAAACCAAGTCAATGAAGGACTGGGGGAAATTCATACGCTCCATAACACTCCATATATATTGCCATTCCACTCTGTCAAAGGCCTTGGCCATTTCTTAACTTCAAAGCTGCACGAGAATCGCATCCGGGAGCCCCTGCATGCATAGAGTGAAAGGCTTCAAAGGCAATATTCACATTATCTGTGATGAGGCGGCCTGAAACAAACCCACTTTGATTCTCCGAGATCACATTCCCAATCACCTCTTTAAGACGATTGATGATCACCCGAGAGATAAGTTTATAGATCGAGTTACACAAAGAAATCGGACGAAACTCAATCATAACTGTGGGGGTCGCAACTTTGGGAAGCAATGAGATATAAGTTTCATTAAGCTGGCCTAATTGAGCCCCATTGTTCAAGACATCCAACACCACCTGTAAGACATCCACCACCACCTGTAAGACATCATCCCCGACTATACATCAAAATTTCTGCAAGAAAACCACATGCATACCGTCAGGCCCAGGCGACTTCCTCCCCGGCAATTGTTTCAAAGCCGCACAAACCTCCTCCTCAGTAATGCAGGTATTAAATCTTTCTGCGTTGGCGACATCATTATCGGCGAAGTGCAACCCATCTAAGTCAACTATAGTCCCGTTCGACGAATATATCGCTTGAAATAATCCACCGCCACCCGCCTTCATGTCTCAGTAGCTCATCCCACACCACCCTCGGGCATCATGCAACAAATGAATAGTATTTCATTTTCGCTCTAACCGCCGCCTTGTGATGGAAATACCGCGTATTCCTATCCGTCATCACTAGCCACTCACTCTCGCCTATCTGCCGCCAATACTCCTCCTCCATAGTCTGCCACTGATCTATTTGCCGCATAAGCATACGCTCCTGCTGGACCGAATAGTTAGGAGATTCACGCAACTCCTCTACTCCTCCTCATTTTTTTGATACGTTTCCCGAGATTCACATGCCTTTAGGAACTTCAATTCATCAATTCCCTGCGGACTTGTGTCACCTGCTCCTGACGAGGAAGAAAGACCTTGAACACTACCATCTTTGCAAGAAGCTTTGAAATAATCCCCAAACTCCTCATCCCTAATCCAAAAGGGATCATAACGTGGAACTGGAGTCCACCTAATCAAGCCCCTATCAAAAGGATTCACCGACGAGATCAAAATAGGGACGTGGTCTGACCGGGAACTAGATATAGATGATACACCGAATGTTGAGGGAAAAGAGTGCGCCACCCTAGGTTGGCTCCCCCTCCATCCAACCTAACTCGAGTCGCCGAACCATATGCTCGTTTATACCATGTGAAAGGCGCACCAACATACCCTAGATCTGCTGGTTTGCAATCTGTAGAAGCCCGTTGGAATCTTTGCAATCTGCGGATATGGGCGAGATTGAACCATCCCGCTCGATTACATAATAGAACCTCATTGAAATCCCCGACAACCAACCACGAGAGGGACATCCGCTCATGCAAACGTCTCAATAAAGCCCATGAGTGCTCACGCTCCCTTACAATCGGGTTGCCATAAAAACCTGTAAAGCGCCAGGACGGGGCGGTGGAACTACGAATAATCGCATCAATATGACCAGCATTAAATGTAGAAATTAAAAGATCAATATCATCGTTCCATAACAAAGCGAGACCCCCACTTGCACCCACACTCCCCACAACAAGCGCGCTAGAAAACCCGAGCGAACAACGGACATATTCAAATCGGCTTTCACTTAGTTTAGTTTCAAACAAAAATAGAATGGAAGACGAGAAAGTATTTACAAGGCCTTCAATACTCGCACTGCCCGAAGGTGAAAAAAAAATATAAAGTAGATATATAAAAATGTTCTATATTTTAAAAGATTTTTTTACAGATACGAAATATACACACATAATTTTTATTCTTATTTTTTTGGTCCGACTGAAATTAAACCCGACTGATAGTCAAACTTAAAATATCCGAATTAAAGACCGTAGTAATTACTGGTAATATAATGTCTTATTATAAGACAAAAGACCCAAACAAAAAAAAAAAATTGTAATAAATGTTCCAATTTATTGTAACGAAACAAAAAGAATTGTGCTGCTCAGTTAAGTATTTTCCCGAAGGGTTGAATACTTGCCGCTTGCCACTTTTAATTTATCTTTGGTGCACTGCACATTTTTCCTCTTTTGCTTCCCACGGCGAAATAGAAACCCTCGATCAATGCCGAGAGGCTCGAGAGCAGCAAAGGAGTCCTCGGATTCTGAGGCCCCTTCTAATTCATCGGAGGAAGAGGAAATAGAGCGTGGTGATGCTAACGATCATGTCGAGGAAGAAGACGAGGAGGAGCTTCAAGCTGTTGCACGGCCTGCTGACGATTCAGATGATGAAGAAAATGACGCGGTCAGGGAAGGCGAAGAACAAGAAGAAGATGATGAGGTGAACTCATTTGCATATTATATATTGAGAAAAGAACAAGAATTTTGAGTCTAATTTTTTGTTGTAACTTGTTTCAGTTGACGCAGTTGTAATGTATTTCAGTTTTCAAGGTGTTTATTTTTGTTTATGTTCGTCTAGTTAGGTCATTGCTTAGTTTTAGATCTCAAGCAGATGGCTGGTGATTCTACTTAAGAAGCACTTGATTTTCTTCTCCAAGTTCTTTTGGTGCATGCACTGAAGTTGAAAAGTAAATTAGAGTTTTTGTTTGCCCTTGAAATTTGATGTTTGTTTTGTTTTCCCCTGTGGATATAGGAGGATGGTAACACAATGAGCACTGGTGTTGCTAAACGAGAAAGGCAACGGTTGAAGGAAATGGAAAGGTTGAAGAGGCAGAAGGTTCAAGAGATATTGGATACTCAGAATGCTGCGGTTGAGGCAGACATGGTTGGTTGTTGCGAAAATGTGTAACAATTGGTCTTTATCAAATACATGTTTTATTATGGCGACAATGTACTCATGCTGGACTTTCAATTGCAGAATAATAAAGGAAAAGGGAGGCTTAAATATCTACTTCAGCAAACTGAGCTTTTTGCTCATTTTGCTAAAGGTGAGCAGTCTACATCTCAAAAGAAGGTTAAAGGAAGGTATGTATCGTTATGAAAAATAACTGTTTGATTATTTCTGTTTTGTTTGTGATTTGTGATGAGTTCTGGATAGAACTTGACATGTACATCCTACATAGCATATATTACTATATTAGCTGTGTATTTAGATAAGAAATCCCACACACACACACACACACACAACAACAACAACAACAGTAACAGAGTGCTGGTTTTCCGTTAACATGCTTTCAGTTTTTTTAGTAGGAGGTAAAGATATGAATTTTTGCCATTTAGATGGTGTAAGATCCTTACAACCTTTAGGTAACCCTAATGGCTTGTTTGGATTGATGGAATGTAATGGAATGGAATGAATCTGTTGGATTGGAATGCAATGGAATGGAATGATATCATTCCATTACTATATATCGACTTTCATGCTAGTTGGAGCATGAAAGTTCCATTTCAGGGAACGGCCCGAGATACGGTGCTGTGAAGTTGAAGTCTTCTTTAACTCGCACTAGCTCTCTATAAATTTTAGAGTCGGCCTCCTGCTTTCGAGGGGGTGGGGCCCTGGAGCAAACTACTCCAAACGGCGGAATGGAATCGTTTCTTATTGCATGATTTATTTTTTCATTCCATTCCGGCCATTCCATTGGATTTTGGATGGAATGAAAATCATCCATTTTCATTCTCGTTGGAATGAAAACATATTCCATTCTTCCGTTGCCAAACACGCCAAATTGATGGAATGGAATGAAAAAAGCATTCCATTTCATTCCATTACCGCAATCCAAACGTGCCATGAGGTTTTTTAGAGGTCATATCTGATTGCTGCTGCATACCCTTGGTTATATGTTTGATTTTTTTGTTTTTTTGTGTTTGTGTCTGTGTGTGTGTGGAAATCGGATATCATTTCAAGACTATCTGGAGACTAATTCGATCTGTTTACTCATAAGTAGGGGTAGACATGCATCGAAGATTACTGAAGAAGAAGAAGACGAGGAATGTCTTAAAGAGGGGGAAGACGGTCTTTCTGGTGCTGGAAACACAAGACTCCTCGCACAACCTTCTTGTAAGTATCTCTCTGTATTTACCATACTGATAAGGGTGAAGATTATTACACTAGTATTATTTTGTCTACTTGTTAATTTGGAAATATATGTCCATTCAAGTGGTATGTGTATCTCGTTGCTTACCGATACCTTCCCTATGGAAGGGGCTTAAGTTTAACCTCCAAAATCATGTCAAGGTTGGCCATTAATAAGTTCTAAAGTTTTTTCTTAACTGTTCGAAATGTTGAATGAAATTTCAATCAGATGTCATCAGAAATGTGGTGTATCGTAAAATCATTTCTGTAAGTTTTGGTGTTATAATTAGTAATTACCACTATTATTACTTGGTACTTCCATAGTTTGTGGCAGCTTTCTTGCCCTTAGATGGGCTATAATACATCAGGATTTATTAATTTCCTGTGCTAGGTATATTATGTAGGTGCTAACCCGCAAAAATGTTTAGTTTAGCACTTAGCAGTTAGATGTTTGTAAATGATAAAGTATTGGAAATTTGAAGTCTCGTTTAGTTGTCCTTTATTTGTCATATGGCAGGTATTCAAGGAAAAATGAGAGATTATCAGCTTGCTGGTTTAAACTGGCTTATTAGGCTTTATG
The DNA here is from genome assembly GCA_026214975.1 of Gentiana macrophylla. Lineage (NCBI taxonomy): Eukaryota > Viridiplantae > Streptophyta > Magnoliopsida > Gentianales > Gentianaceae > Gentiana > Gentiana macrophylla. Next base: position 81,874,867 of record CM047817.1, on the reverse strand, counting down.
AGAATGGCATAAACGGAATACTTGCTGATGAAATGGTAAGTATGAGTGAGTACGTAATATTGAACCCTGGTTTCAGTTGGGCATGTCTAGAAACTCAATTGCTAACGTGTGCCTACTCTCTCCCTTCTCTCTCTGTCTATTCTTTCGCTTCTAAGGGGCTAGGTAAAACATTGCAAACCATCTCCCTGTTGGGATACCTTCATGAATATCGAGGAATAACTGGTCCTCACATGGTGGTTGCTCCAAAATCAACACTTGGTAACTGGATGAATGAAATTCGAAGATTTTGCCCTGTTCTTCGTGCTGTAAAGTTTCTTGGAAATCCTGATGAACGCGGGTGAGATATTGAAACATAATTCCTTGTTTTCTTCTGTTTATGAGTGTTATTGGGCCTATGAATGACATAATTTTGCAGAAATACATCCGTGAAGAGTTATTAGTTGCTGGGAAGTTTGATGTTTGTGTGACAAGTTTTGAAATGGCCATAAAAGAGAAGAATACTTTTCGACGCTTTAGCTGGCGCTATATAATTATTGATGAAGCTCATAGGATCAAGAATGAAAATTCTCTCTTGTCAAAGACAATGCGAATCTATAACACAAATTTTCGGCTTCTTATCACAGGAACACCACTTCAGGTAATTTTTTTTGTTTTACTGCTAAGATTGAATTTGCATGTTGGATGATTTGTATTTGATGCGATCGATTTATTAAATCTGCCTTTCTCCCTTGTGCATCTCTACTTCTGTTAATACATTTATTCATGTTGCAGAATAACCTCCATGAACTTTGGTCTCTTCTGAACTTTTTGCTGCCAGAGATCTTTAGCTCAGCTGAAACTTTTGATGAATGGTTTCAAATTTCTGGTGAAAACGACCAGCAGGAGGTTGTCCAACAACTTCACAAGGTGGGATTTTGCTTTGTTATTTTATTTACCTCAGTTGGATAGATTAGGTCCTTTCTAGAATTGAGTGAAAATGCAGGGCTTTAAGCGCTTTGCAACTGGTGTACTCTTGTTCTTTCAGTTCTGCATTCTCTTGTGTTTTCAGATGAATCTATTTTCAGTCTCAACTCTGGCTACCAATGAAACTACATTCTATAGTAGCTAGGATGATTCTATACTTCATGCCTTGACACTATTTTTTAGAATTTTGTTTGCATGTTTTATTTGTCAAATCAGTTACATCCCTCTTCCTCTCAATTCAAGCTAACCCGTTGTATGAAAAAATGTTAAGGGTGCTCATATGTGTATGCTTACAGTATAGGAAATATTGATCTATAAAATCTAAACAGAATGAAAAACATTCAAACTTTTATTTTGTGCTCTCTAGTCTCTTCTCCAGGAATTCCTTGAATAGTTGCTGAAAAGTGCAAGATTTGAATTTGAATTTCTGCTGATCTGGTTACCGTATGATTTTAATGCAGGTCCTTAGACCTTTCCTTCTGAGAAGATTGAAGTCAGATGTCGAGAAAGGTTTGCCTCCTAAGAAGGAGACAATACTTAAGGTGGGTATGTCCCAGATGCAAAAGCAGTACTATAAGGCACTTCTGCAGAAGGATCTTGAAGTTGTGAATGCTGGCGGGGCGCAAGCGTCTTCTCAATGTAGCTATGCAGTTGCGTAAATGTTGTAATCATCCATATCTTTTCCAAGGGGCAGAACCTGGTCCTCCATACACCACAGGGGACCATCTCATAGAAAATGCTGGTAATTATTGCTCCCTTTTTCTTCAGAAAAAAATAGTCACCCAGATATTTAATATCACGTGAGTGATGTTTCTAGTGATTGCCTGTTAAATCTTGAACTTGGGTTTTCTTATATATGCTTTTGAATTTGGCAGGCAAAATGGTTCTTCTTGATAAGTTGTTGCCAAAGTTGAAAGAGCGCGATTCAAGGGTTTTAATATTTTCTCAGGTATTTATGTTTTCTCGGCACACTTTTGCTTGCCTATCATGAAAGCTATTTTATCTTGTCCCTTTTTTGGTTTCAGTTTCATCATAAAAATGTTGCGCCTGTGAAAATATTGGTTTCTCTTTTTTGCTTTCATATCATGTGCAGGTCATGTTAAAAATATAAATGATATATTAATTTTCTCTAAGAGTTAAAGATTTTAAATGAGATGATATTCTAGGGGGTCAGCTAACACAATTGACACCTTATTTATGTTGTCAATGTGTTGGGCCTCTTTATTTGTATTTGCGTGCCATGTGTTGGTCTGAACCATTTATATGTCTGCTTTTTGTCGACCAAGCTTTTTGTCGTAGGTCAACTTAACTTTTACTCATTGTATTAGAACAGGAGACCCATAAGTTTTTTACTTCCCCAGTTTCTAGAAAGGTTACTTCTACTATTACCTACTGCTATTGTCCCGCGCGTGTGGTAGGTCCACAAAAGTAGGAATGTGTTAAAGTAGTGTATAAATGATAAATTACACTTATCTTTAATTGCTTAAGCTTTTCAGTGAAATGACAGTTTATCGATCCTTTCCTTCACTCAATTCATATTAATGCAATATCCTTTTTCATTACTCAATACAGATGACAAGGCTGCTGGACATACTTGAAGACTACTTGATGTATCGTGGATACCAATATTGTAGAATTGATGGCAATACTGGCGGGGATGATCGTGATGCATCTATTGAAAATTTTAACAAGCCGGGAAGTGAAAAATTTGTTTTTCTATTATCTACAAGAGCTGGGGGTCTTGGTATTAATCTTGCAACTGCAGATGTTGTCATTCTCTATGACAGTGACTGGTGAGCGTTGTCCTTTTTCCATTTGCTGGTATTGGAATAACCTAATATATGAAACTTTTCTGATCTTTTGTCCATCACTATGCAGGAACCCACAAGTTGATCTGCAGGCCCAGGATCGTGCTCATAGAATTGGGCAGAAGAAAGAAGTGCAAGTGTTTCGCTTCTGCACTGAGGTTGGGAACATCTTTTTCCTTATGCAACATGATTATTCTTTGATACTCTATTAATTGTCACCTCTTCTGTGAACAGTATACAATTGAGGAGAAAGTTATTGAGAGGGCCTATAAGAAGCTTGCACTTGACGCTTTAGTAATCCAGCAAGGGCGATTAGCTGAGCAAAAGAGTAAGATATTATCTGCATCGCCAGAAGACCAATTAAAATCACTTGTGTTATAAAGCTGTTGATTAATACTCCTATGTTTTTTCCTGCAGCTGTTAATAAGGATGAGTTGCTACAGATGGTGAGGTTTGGTGCAGAAATGGTTTTCAGTTCCAAAGACAGTACCATTACAGATGAAGACATCGATCGCATTATTGCGAAGGGAGAAGAAGCAACAGCAGAGCTTGATGCTAAGATGAAGAAATTCACTGAAGATGCTATAAAGTTTAAAATGGATGACTGTATGTATATTGCGATTGACAATTTTCTTTTTAATGTATGTTATAATGTCATAATGAAAATGTTTTTGTGCTTGTTCTTTGCAGCTGCTGACTTTTATGATTTTGACGATGAGAAGGTAAAATTCCTTGAGGCCAGAAATTTGGTGGTCAAGACTGGCCTGTGAAGTACCTTTCTCAAGTTGCATGTTCTTTAATTTTCTTGTTTTCTGTTGCCCTAGGATGAAAACAAGTTTGATTTCAAGAAAAATTGCTAGTGAAAATTGGATTGAGCCATCATGAGAGAGAGCGCAAGCGCAAGTATGTTTCCTCCCGTTTGTTACATTTTGTTGTTCAATAGTTTGTCCTGATGATTGATATCTGACATTTACTTTTCTCTTTTAGTTACTCAGAATCAGAATATTTTAAGCAAACAATGCGACAAAGTGGTCCTGCAAAACCCAAAGAGCCGCGAATTCCTCGTATGCCTCAGCTGTAAGTTCCTTTGTTTCCAATTCCTTTTTGCGGTCTCTTATATTTGCTCCCTAAGTGTTTTGCTCTCTTAACCCGTGTTACTCTTTTAAAGGCATGATTTCCAGTTCTTTAATACACAACGGCTCAGTGAGCTTTACGAGAAAAGAAGTCCGCTATCTTATGGTGAGTTGCAGCTGGAATTACTTGTCCTTTTTAGGAGAATTTTTATGGAGGATTTTTAGTTTGTATTGGCATCTTTTACAGCAAATGCATCAAAAGAATCAAGTGAAAGACACAATAGACGTGGATGAACGTGAACCTGAAGGTAAATTAGTTCATCAAGAAAATTCTTGTTACTTAAATGTTACTTTAAAAATATTTACAAGTTCATCTCTTGATCCAGATGTGGGGACCTTTGACTGCTGAAGAACAAGAGGAGAAGGAGCAGTTGCTGGAGGAGGTTGACTATTGACTATCATTTTAACATTTTTTTTATGTACGACAGTACGATAATGTGTGTCGGCTTATTACTGAAACTGAATTTCTGGCTTAAGGGATTCTCAACATGGAGTAGAAGAGATTTTAATAGCTTCATCAGGGCTTGCGAGAAGTATGGCCGCAATGATATAAAGAGCATCGCCTTTGAAATTGACGGAAAAACAGAAGAGGAAGTTGAAAGATATGCAAAAGTGTTTAAAGAAAGATACAAGGAGTTAAATGGTGAGCATGCACTTGTATTATATCTTTGGGGATTGGTTAATGCCTGAGAATTAGCTTGTAACAATTCTAGAGTACGTATTCATTAGACATTTTGGTAATGACGGGTATTATATATCTCTGCTCTGAATAGATCGGATAGAGAATCTCGTCAAGTTAATATGAGGTTAATCCATTTTCCGGGAAGGAATTCAATATTAAACATGTAATATTGTAGTGGTAAAAATATTTTTCAATTCAGTGTGCTTGTGTGAATTTTTGTAGTCCGCAAGATAATGTATACTAACATGTTTTTTCTTTGGCAGATTATGATAGGATCATCAAGAATATTGAAAGAGGAGAGGCTCGAATATCTCGAAAGGATGAGATAATGAAAGCCATCGGGAAAAAATGGATCGCTACAAAATCCATGGCTGGAGTTAAAGATCCAGTATGGTCAGAATAAAGGGAAGTTGTACAACGAAGAATGCGACCGTTTCATGGTATGATTAGTCACTTTCCAGCTGTTTGTTTTACAATCTCTCTGAAAAGCTTGAGTTATGAACATTGTTCCTGTTGTTGTTTGCTAGATATGTATGGTTCACAAGCTTGGGTATGGAAACTGGGATGAGCTGAAGGCAGCATTCCGCACATCACCCTTGTTCCGCTTTTGATTGGTTTGTGAAGTCACGGACCACTCAAGAACTTGCTAGGAGATGTGATACACTTATTAGGCTGGTTGAGAGGAGAATCAAGAATATGATGAACGTGAGAGGCAAGCCCGCAAAGAGAAGAAACTTGCAAAGGTTCATTTCTTTTCCCATTTTCGATCAATTTCTAGCACGCACTTGTAAACTGCTGTGAACGAATCACTTTCTTCTACCAATGCCAGAGTCTGTGTTGGTAGGTAATTAGTAAATATCTGTGTAAGCGTTTGAAGAAATCCGAGGGCCTGGCCTTTGGTCTGAGATGGAGGGTGGGTGACTAGAGGCTAAACCATCCATACTTTTACTGCAACCAAAGTTTGTAAAGAAAGGCCAATATTTGTAGTGTTAGTGTAGATTGTCTTAAGTGCTGTGTTAATGACAGGGTTCGACACCTACTAAACGTACAGTAGCAAGACAGGCTACTGAGAGCCCTCCTAGTACAAAGAAACGCAAGCAATCACTTATGGATGATTACATGAGTGCGGTATGCTTTTGTCCATTATATAAAGGTGTTATGGATTTGTTTCTTTGATATGATTCCATTTGGATCTGAAATTCTTGTTGTTTTACAGGGAAAAAAGAAGAAATGACAACGACGCCTCAAACGATTTACTCAGATTTCTGGATTCGATAAGAAAGGTCCTACCTATATGTTTTGGTTAGTGTGTATCACTCAACCGGACCGGCTGTTCTGTGGTTAAAGATCTCATATCATATTGTAGCATATATGTTGCTCCTATCGGAGAGCTATATATACAGCAAATATCTGGCTGCTGAATTATAGGTGGTAGTCATTATCACTCTTTTCCTTCCATCTCACTTGAGGATGATTAAGCCCCGATCAGCAAGTGAAAATGTTTAGGTTTTGGGGCGGTTCAATGAGGGTTCCATTGGACAAATTGCAGAAGCAAATCTTCAAAATGTATTAATTGATACACAATTATCCATGAACTTTTAGTATGTTCCCTCACCCCTGGGTGCAATGGTTCTACTCATTTGTACTTTTCTAGCCCATATGTTCTGTTTTTAGTGGGAAGATTTTAGGTGTTTGCAGATATGCACGTGAAGAGCGGAGACTTATTATTAAGGATGTACCCATTTGCAGATATGCATGGCAACTGGTAGGAGGGAAATTGTACTACGGAGACTTTTTAATAAGGAGCCCTGTTTGTATCCAATCAAAAACAGAACATGTGGCATGATTTTAATGTATTTGTGGTGGCCTACAATTGTTTGTAATGTGTATGTTGCGCTGTGTTCTAATTTGGTTGGATGAAGAAGGCTTTGCAATAATGTTTCCCACCATGAGTGTTATTGCATAACCGGAAAAAAAAAAAAACATCCCGGCACAGATTTGGAATTAATCCTAGGCCTCCATGCCTGCAAATTCGCTGGCGAAGTTGAAATCACACACTATTAGTCTCCGGCACTTCTTCAGATTATCCCTGCCATAACACTTAAACTATGTTGAAACTTTCAGTACATGCTGATGGAGTAACACCCCCAGAGCTTACCAACAAAACCCCCGGGGCACTATTTGAGAAACCAATACCATGTTAAATTGTTAATGCACATCGAGTGCCACTATCAACAAGAGTACAGTTGCAGTGACACTAGAATCTTCAAAGTGTCGCTACACTTGTGTACCATTTGCATATAAGAAGTGTCACTACACTTTCCACAAGGTGTCACTGCGTTTGCATTTACCATATCAATCGGAGTTCCTCAGATGTAGTAACATGCATATGTTCAAACTTTCATTACTTCAAGATTCAGTACACCCTGCATTTTACTAACCAAAAAAACAAGGGCACTATTAAGGGAAAAAAAAACACCCTATCACTGCACATCTAGCGACACTATACATAAAACTATACACTGTCACTACATAATACGCAATTCACTATCTACCTCTAAATAGAGCAAACAAGTTGTCACTGTACTTTCATTAACAATGTCAACATTATTTCATCAGATGCAGTAACATGGACATCCTCTTGAAACTCTCACTACGAGAAGATGTAGTAACACCATGGTGATTCTACATCTCGTCCTACAAAAAATTATACGATTATAATTACCATTTTTGTATCAATAGGAGCGCAAAATAATCTCTTCTCGAATCAGATTTTTTTTCTTTAATTTTGCTATTGATCTTCAAACAAATGGTACACTCATTGTTTCCGCTGCTTCCTCGTCTAGCCATTTAGTCGATGTCACTGCACTTCATCCTGCTGCGATTTTGCAAGATCGATTGAATTTCTCCCGCTTACTTCTTCGATGTACCATGATTTCCCTCCGTTGTACCAAGGAAAGGAATGCAACTGGGTATTTTCTTGGATAAATCTGTTTTGTGGTTTGATTTTGATTTTGATTTTTAAAAAGACTCCACAGATTTTGCTTCCTTGATTTTCCGTTGAATAAATTTCGGAAATCAAGTATTGGGAATTCACCGCATGGTATTTTGTGTCTTATACTTATGAGGCATTTTGTACATCTTTAATGCATTTTGTCCTTGTCATATATGTTAGTATACTATATTAAATTTGCATGTTTGGTCGTCCGGCTTTTTGCGACGCTTTGGTCGTCCGGCTTTAGCGACGTTTTGGTCATCGCTATACCAAATTTTTTGTCTTTTCCCCCTTTTTTTTTTTTGGTTAGGTAAAACGAAGTCAGATGATTTGATGCGGTGTTATCACATCAACATGTTTATCACTAGGGTTTTTATTTGAAGCATTCAATTCTCGATTCGAGTTTGGAAATTTTAATTGTGTTATTATGTAGTTTCTATTGGTATCTTCAAACTCGGTTTGACTTTTGTGCACGAATGTGCATTTCGATCTTCAGAATTTTTTGGTTAAGTAAAACAAAGTCGTATGATTTGGTACGGTGCCACAAAAAACTACTAGAAAATAAAATATTGTAAAAATTAGACAATGAATGAGAATGTTCATTCGATCTACGATATATAAAAGATACATAAAAATAAAAAACGAGATCCAACTCCCATTTATCTTACTTATCCTTCGGTTAATTTACTTGATAAAAGATAAGAAAATGAAAATCTTCCGAACCTTTTCTTTTCTATTTCTTTTATTAGTATTAGTTAGGATTAAGTCGATACTTAATAATATTCTACTTACTAACAATTCATTTATTCGAGTTTGGGAAATTTTAATTTTGTTATTATGTAGTTTTATTGGTTCACAAAAACTCCTGTTTGACTTTTTTTTGCACGAAGGTGCATTTTGATCTTCAAAGATTTTTCCCCACATGTAACCTTTCTTGCTTTGCAACACGCAAAGATATTGTCGCCTCTGAGGATGGTTTAAATCTTTTCTAAGCGTTGAAGTAGGTTGATATCTTCTTTATTTTTGCTAAAATAAATTTATTGCGACACATAAAAACTATAACCTTCATAAAGATAAAAAGTGAGACACGCGCATCGCATCGCGCATGGCCCACTAGTAAACATTGAAAACTCGAAATCGTTCTGTTTCCATATTTTTATTCTTTTATGTCCTTTTGGCTCAGTCCTAAAAAAGGCTTCTATATCAAGACTACGAATTTACTATCGACACCCTTTATTATTATTATATTTTTTTCATTTACTTCGGCACTACCTGTATTTCTTTTTTCACTTTCGCACCACACTTGAAGCGTTAGTGCCATTGACTTTTTTTTTCCGATAATAACGCCGGTGGGTGACGTTTTGAACAATGACATATTTATATTTATAACGTCGGTCACTGCATCGTTAGTATTGAGATAGAATGTCGCATCTACGACGCGTCATTAGTAAAAATAATCATGGTGCTTTTTGGATGCCGGAAACAAGGGTCGTGCCGGTAGCGCTTTTGTTCTGCCCGTAGAAGCCGCAAAAATAAAATAAAATATGTGAGTGTATTTTTGTATAGAGCTAAGAGCAATAGTAATGGTAAAACAAAGAATCACTTCCAAACATGTATGAGGCCCATACTCTTGACTTGGAAAAAATAGAACGGAAGGCAAAAAAATGAAAATGTGGGTAATGGCTTTACCAAAATGCTGGCCTATGTGTTAAAATACAAAGCTTCTATGAAAGACTCAAAACATAGAACGCATGGGAGAAGTGTTAACATGCAAATCCTTGAAAAATAAAGCCATTACGCTAATTGAGTTGAAAGTTTTATTTGGTTATCAGACAGAAGCCATGAATACAAGAGCCACTACATATGCTCTAAGAGCTTCCACAATGGGAGGTTTATTTTTGGTGGCTTATTAAGACTTCATTTTTCTCTTAAGCACTCATTTTTGATTATTTTTTCGGATGAAAAAAACGTTAGTCACACTAGTGTTCCTTATTGAACACCAACGTCAGTGTTGGTGTGCCACAAGGAACACCAATGGAAAGTCGTGGACTGACGTTTCTAAGTTTTAACACTTTTTATATATGGAACGTCAGTCACACTGGTGTTCCTTGTTGAACACCAACGTCAGCGTTGATGTTCAACAAGGAACACCACAAGGAACAACACCATCACTGACGTTGGTGTTCAACAAGGAACACCACAAGGAACACCAACGTCAATGTCATTGACGTTGATGTTCAACAAGGAACACCAGTGTGACTGACGTTTCCTTTATAAAACATCACAGGGTGCCGAAGTAATTTTTTGTGATGCCAGAAGTAATAGGGGTACCAGTAGTAAATTGGAAGGTGCCAATAGAACCCCCTATTTTTTTTGGTAAAGCTTTAGCGAAAGCTTTATACTGTTGGGGTCTGGATGAGTACATTGAGTAGCGAAAGCTTTGTCTCAATAAACCGGTTTATCCAATGTCATGTAGATTTTTTTTTATGATTTGTGTAATAGAAAAATATTTATACATAAATGGGTTAACGCTTATAAAGTTTTATAATAAATTTATGGCGAATGTTAATGACACCACACCCATATATTCAAGATCGCATCATGTGAAAATTCGATTTTTTAAAGGTCGAAATAACACATTTCGCCTCTAAAAATCGAATTATACTGTAGTGTGCGCCTTGATATCGCCAGTGTAGGCTATTAACAATGCCCTAAATTTATATATTGTAGACCGTCGACGCTTTAAGATCATATCATTCATCACACTGTGGAAGTGAAAAAGGGAAACATGGAAAAAGACCAACAAGAGAGAAAAGGGTAAAAGTAAAAAGGTTAATAACATGCACAGCTTTCTTGCAGATTAATATTTTGTCAGTATTGCTTCATCCAACATCACAAGCAAACAAACCAACTCAGTGACACACACAAACACATAGTACTGTCACCGTCAAACACCATTTCCCTATTTTTTTTTTTACAATTAATTAATGTCTGCCAGTATCATACTATACACTACACAGTAATTATCTCTGTCTACCTATACATACAACGAAAATGTATCATATATTATGAAAAAACTCCAAAAGATAATCCCCGATTTCATATCACTTTCAGAACGGATTATATCAGCTTAAGTGTAATTTTCCATAGCCTTCGCCTTCTTCCTCGATGCGCATTTTAGCCAGACTGAAAGAACCCTAAGCTATAGATTTAGCTCAGCTACTTCTCATCTGGTACATTTATGTTTTTGAGCATTTATTAACTTGTTTTTCTCCTTTTTTTTAATCTTTGAAGAGAAAATGCAGGTGGGTTTAATGGGTTTTTACTTGTACCAATTTATAGGAAGATTGAAGTTTTGGTAGTAGTTAGTTACTAGTCAATTTTGTGATGAAGGTTTGATTTGAGTTTTAATTTTTTTGCAGAAAATAAAGGTGCTAGCGCCATGTTTGGATTCTCGAAAAGGCGAATGAAGCTTGGGAGGTAATGGAATTTGTATTTGTCCATATCGTACTCTGATGCATATTGTTTTCCTGGTTGTTTGTGTGGTTTTGATGGTTGACATAATGCGAGGTGTTGATTTGATTTTGTCTTCTCCAAGATGACGAGGTGGTCATCTATGTTGACTTTGATGTACAATAAGTCAATCACTTGGTGGAAATCGTGTATTAGTTGCTCTTGGGGTCGATATCCCTCTCCCCCAGGACCCTTTCAACCCGACCCGATAGAATGGTGGAAATTGCGTATTAGTTGCCCTTGGTGCAAAAAGGCGATATCTCTCGCCCACAGGGTCCCTCCACCCCGACCCGATAGAATAGTGAGGAGGTTATCATGGTGACTCATTGGCCCTTAGGTGGGAGGACCAGGACCAGGACCCATTGTCCATAAGGAGTCACCCTTAATTCAGAGCAAATTCCCACACTGCGGCTGCCTGGATTCGTTCCTGCGTTCCTTGGTGCAATCTGCCACCTGGGAACCAATTGAGCTACCTATGTGGGTGTGAATTAGTTACCCTTCAGAAGAGGACGGGGGTTTAGGGGGTGCTCAAGGAGACTGTCTGAGTTTCAATGTTTATCACTTTACTGATCTTTCAGTTTGAGACTCCTCCATCTTTTATTGATTTGGAATCTTTGCCATTAGTTTTAGTTCTCCTTTACTTTGTCATGGTGCATTGACTGTCTACCAATGGCGGAGCTATGTACTCTTAGGGGTGTCACGTGACCCCACTGAGATCCGGGGAATTTTTTTTAGTATTAAAATGATGTAGTTTTGTTGTTAAAAAGTATCGTTTTGTTGGTAAAATGTAGTTTTAGGCTCCAGTGACCCCACGAAAACAAATTTTTGGATCAAAAGTATAGTTTTATGGTCCGATGACCCCACTGGAAAAACTTCCTTGATCCGGCCCTGCTGTCTACTGTCTACTGTCTTGAATAGAAGAATCACTATCTTGGAGTATTATTTTCTTTCTGAAAAGGCTTTAGAAACTGTGTCCAGTATAGGATAATTATTGACTTAAATTTCAATATATATAATGTGTACATTCATATGCATATGTCTGGTGTTTCTTAAACATGTCTCCAAATGCTTATCTTTCTATCTGTGTTTCTTGATATTGCAACTTTCACTTAATCTGAAATCTTTATTTTATCACTTACTGAATAGTAGCTAGCAAGATTGAGAAGTAGTAGTCACTCATACAACTATTTCTCATTTCATCACTTTCTTTAACAGATTGAAAATTCAACTCTCAGACTCAACACAGGGAACCAGAAGTCCTATTGGACATCCTAAACGAGCTAGTAGTTACCATGTAAGCGTTTAGATTATGTATTGGATATTCTGGCAGAAAATAGATATATTCACTTGAGCTTACTGAAAGTTGCAAAATTGTATATATTGGGATTTGCCAACTATCATTCTTTGACAGGGCCAAGGGACCACTTCTCAAGCTGACGGTGATGACGACTTGAACTTTCAAAATTCATTTGCACCACTAGATTTTAATAGCTGTACATCTGGAAATTCCGAAAACTGGATGGTTCTTTCAGTTACTGGAGACAAACCTACACCACGTTTCAATGTAAAATGCTCTCGGTCCAAATAAATGTTGATAAATAGTATAATGTTGTATTGTTTTCTAAACTCAAATCGCTACTTTTTATGAACAGCATGCTGCTGCTATTGTTGGTAATAAGATGGTGGTTGTTGGTGGTGAATCAGACAATAAGCTATTAGATGATGTACAGGTATAGTTAAGAGTTATTTATTTATTCATTCAATTATTATACTCCTTCCGTCCTGTAATGCAAGTCTTTTTTGACTCCTTGTCTTTGTCTCATATTTTGAGTTTTTTTAGAATACCCATAGAGCATTTATTACATTTTTTTTCATGTTGCTCCTAATTTATTATTAGTCCAACCACTTTTCATTACTTTACAACTATGAAATTAATGACAGTCAACAGAACTTTCAAACTTTTTTTTTACTTAGTGTTATGACATTCATTAGTCTGCGTGAGACCTATAATTTGGGATGGAGGGAGTAATTCTTTTTGTGTACTTCTGTCATTCCAGGTGCTGAATATTGATCGGCTCTCCTGGTCTTCTGCTTCATCAAAACTTTATCTTTCTCCGACTAGTCTTCCACTTAAAATTCCAGCATGCAAGGGTCACGCTCTGGTATTATTTCTCGGTGATATAGTGTATAAAACTTAGATTTCTTTTACCATTCATTTCAGTTTTCATCTTAATACATTTTTTAGCCAAGAAAATGTCAATGGAGACATTACATGTAGTGTATGCAGCTCAAATTTTTAGAATAAACTTATGTTTTCGTGTGCTATAGATTTCTTGGGGTAAAAAAATACTCCTGGTTGGTGGGAGGACAGACCCTGTAAGTGATAAAGTATCAGGTCAGAATTCTCTGCTTCTTCACGACATGTAACTGTGTTCAGTATATCTCTAATATCTTACCTGCTTCTGGATTCTGGCATGTGCAGTTTGGGCTTTTGATACTGAGACAGACGTCTGGACACTAATGGAATCTAAAGGAGATATACCGGTAATGCACTTATCCTTTACCGATAGTATGAAAGTCCCTTTCATTTCAGACTCTTTTGTTGATGCTCAATAAACAAATCGAAAGTTGCATGGTCTGCAACGTTCATGCTGTCACCTTTCACCCTTACCTATTTTCTTCGAGATTAAAATAAACTTGACATTAAGAAATCATGGCTTCTGAGTTTTTCATGTCCGTGGAATAACTTCTGAGCAACGGAATAGAAGAAGATTGAATTTGGTTTAAACTTCAATGTGTGATTCGTTTCTTGAGGTTGCAACATTCCTAAAATGACCTTTCTTCTGAAACAGGTCGCACGCAGTGGTCATACTGTCGTAAGAGCAAGCTCTGTTCTCATTTTGTTTGGGGGTGAAGATGCTAGGAGAAGGAAACTAAATGATCTTCACATGTTTGATCTGAAATCTTTCACTTGGCTTCCACTTAATTGCACGTGAGTTATTGCGAAATTTCTGATTCTCATCAAGGTTTGTTTTCCCAAATGCGCACTTTATTTTCTCTTGATATCAGAGGACAAGGACCATCTCCGAGGTGCAACCATGTGTCTACCCTTTATGATGACAAACTGCTTTTGGTATTTGGAGGAACATCAAAATCAAGGACATTAAATGACTTGTACTCACTAGACTTCGAGACGGTTTGTCCTTTCCATTGCTTATTTGTTCTTTTCCTCCTCAACTGCGAAAGACTTTCTTAAGTTGTGTACATCTTGAAAATACTTTTTCTCCCAGATGATATGGTCAAGAATCAAAATACGAGGTTTGCATCCATCACCACGAGCTGGTTGTTGTGGTGTCCTCTACGGAAGTAAATGGTTCATTGCTGGCGGCGGTAGCAAGAAAAAGCGTAAGCTAAATGTATATATATATATATATATATATATATATATATATATATATATATATATATATATATTTTTTTTTTTTTTTTTTTTTTTGGTGGAAGGGTTTGGTAATACCCTTACTTGATGTTGTTTTCAGGGCATTCCGAGACTTTCATATTTGATGTTCTAAAGCTTGAATGGTCTATTGTTGTTGCACCTCCTTCTTCATCCATCACTACAAATAAGGTTTCTTTTTCCTATTATTACATGCCTCTTACGCAAGCAAAACTGTTAGTGTGTAATGGCCATCAAGTCACACATAATTTTAACAATAAGAAAGTAGGACCTGTTCGTATAACAGCATCCGCGTCTGTAGAGAAACTCGGCCCTCTTTCTGGCTATTGCTTTTTATTTTTCTGATTATGCCATACATAATTCTTAATTATTCATGACTATTTGTTTGCCGATAGGGATTCAGCCTTGTTCTCGTACAACAAAAGGAAAGGGATTTCCTTGTTGCATTTGGTGGTATCAAGAAGGATCCATCAAATCAGGTTGGACAGCAGTATGAAAATGTCTGCTTTGTAATCGTTTACGAGCGCTATACTTGAAAGAACTCATTTGATGTTAGCTCTGTTAACAGGTTGAAATACTGATTTTGGACAAAAGTACTACACAAATTGGAAAAAAATCGACTCTAAGTAAAGGTGCTAGTACTGTACCACCAGAAAACATTTCAGCTTCTATCGCCCTTAGTGGCCAGCTAAATAACGAGTCTCCTAGTGCTGCTGTTTATTCCATGGCACGACAAAACAAAGCATCAGCTGTAGAACATCATGGCTCTGGTAGAAGATCATTGTCTGAGTCATTGCTTGTGGATTCCAATCCTGTTACTGGGAATGTCTCGCTCCGCAAGAAATTCCATGATGAGGAAGACATAGTGGATAAGGTTTCAAAGATCCCTGAAGCTAGAAGTTCTTTGCAGGTTCCCTCTTGGAGTCTCCTACGCCTTTTTGTTAATTTTCTCTTTTTGCTTTCTTTCTCAGTGAAGAAAACTAATTTTGATCACAGGCCCAGGAGCAAACTTCAAAACATCATGACACAGGGGTTCAGACGTGCTTCGTGGAAGATGCCGGTTTTGATGAAGAAATGGCTTCTTCTGCTGTAGAAGCTGGAAACTTGGGAGGGACCCACAAGAAGCAAAAAAGCGGAAGCTTTTCTCCTGATGGAGATGATTTCTTATACCAAGACAGAGATGGTGGCAGATCAGAATTATCAGATCCTTCTGGTGTTTATCAGTTTTACGAGACAAAGCTGGCAGCTCTTATAAGAAAGAACGGAATACTCGAGGGACAGTTGGCTACGGCGTTGGCAGGTCGTGAAACTGCAGAAAAGAATGCTTCGGCTGCTGTCAAGAGTAGACATGAAATGGACAAAAAATTAGCAGACACCATTAAAGAGATGGATTTACTGAAAGAGAAGCTTGCTGGAGTGGAACTCGCACAAGACGAGGCCAACAATTTATCCAATATGGTCCATTCTGATAATGTCAGGCTTGAGCATGATGTAGCTTTCCTCAAGGCTGTTCTGGAGGCTACACAGAAGGTAATTAAGATTATGCCACCTAAACCATACATAGATACCCCTACTGTTTAATGCTTATATCCTTAACAACACTCCATTCCATTTCAAGAGGCATGCCACAAATTTTAAATCAGTTACTTGGGATTTTGAGCATTACTTTTAGTTAAGCTGTTCCGAAACATATCTTTTTTATCCAACCGAGACAACAAATGTAGGAACTGCACTCAACCAGAGGAATCCTTGCAGGAGAAAGGGCAAGAGCTTTCCAGTTACAGGTATAAATATTTCTGTTCTCTTGCACTTAAAAAGACTAATATATCAAATCATTGCAGCAGTCAACAAAAGCTATGTAAGAATATAAATGAGTTTTACCAACACCGAAATCGTTCTCTCTCTCTATATATATTTGAATCTCTTGCATTGCATGCATTGTGTTGGTTTTTGAACAAGTGTCCATGTTTTCCCAGGTTGAGGTATTCCACTTGAAACAGAGATTGCAGTCCTTGGAGAATAGAGCACCGACTCCACGAAAACCTTTTCATGTGTAGTTTGTGATGGATTTCCTGTAAATTGTTAAATCTATACTTTTAAGTTTTAAGCATATAATTTTGTCCCAAGTGTTGGGGTTTGTACCTGAAGTAGTTTAAGTGCACTAGGCTAGTAATTAGTTGCTTGGAAGAAATGTTTGGGTTGGGAATAAATTTGGAATTGGCATTGCACACCAACTGCTCAAGGAAAACGAGCCTTCGGCTATTTTGTATATTTTTAGGCTGATCATCTTCGTTTGGCTTAATATGGTTAATCTAAATTACCTTTTGAAAACTCGTCAGTGGCTCGATTTCCTTTGTTTAGACCGAGTATAGCTATCATTCAGAATTTTCGTGTGAGATCAAAAGGCGAATGCTTCATTGGCCTGTTAGATGATTCCCATGTTCTACATCCAAACACACAAAAAGACTATGCGTGTCGATTTTATTGTCGAATTTGGTATGTTGCAAACGCACCATGTGTTATTTCTAAGTGGACATTAGATTTTAAGACGTATATGAAGACCGCCATTGCACATATTTTGCTCGAGTTCCCCGGCTTACCGCTACCTTTATTGAATTGACACTACGTGTGCAAAATGCAAAATAACCGTGTTTTTGGGTAGGTCTCTTGAGGTGGATGCCGCCACTTTTATCAACTTTTCATCCCTTAGATCAAGTCCTGATCCAATGGCTCTCTATATATGTCCAATGCTAATTAAATTAAGGGATTTTAATCTTAATTAATTATGTACAAGAACATCAATAATGTATCTTAATGAAACAACAATCGATCAAACAGAATGTGATGAAATTCAGGATAAGTTCTTGATCAATTCGGAAATCTTCATGCCAAGTGATTTTTATCTTGCAATACAGCTTGATTAAATGTTGTTAGATACTTGTATCAGATCAATAAAGCTTTGTGCCTTGTACTGTAAGTACGGGATGCATTATACAGATACAACACATATAATGAGGGGGATATGATGAATAATGAGGGGAAAATACCCTTTTAATGACATGAAATTCAAACCAGATGCCAATTAAACCTCATTACCAGTTGTGTTAATTTTGAGACAATCAAACAATTCATATAACCTTAAGGAAACTCAAAAGGTTGCATTTGAGTCCAAGATTTCTACTTCAAAAGAAATTTCAATATTCTCATCACATATACCACATATAGAGAGAGCCATGCTGAGAAAAAACACCAGAAATGTCAGTAATAAATATTTATTGTCAACTGAAAAAATTATATCTATACATGTATTTTTCAACCAATGCATCTAAGAACTTACAGGTTTTTTCAAAAATAAAATAAAATAAAGAACTTACAGGGATGAAGTGAGATCTAGTCCAAGATTTCTACTTCAAAAGAACTTTCCATATTTTCCTCATATACACTATTAATGACCATATTGAGAGCCATGCCGACATATAAAGCAGCACTACACCAGAAGTCACGAACGGTTCTACCCCTAAAAGACTGCTGTCCCTCGATGCGAGGAGTATAGTTAATGAAGTCATCTGCGTGGCTGTTTTCCATTTTCCTAAGTTATTCACAGCAACGGCCTCTGAAAGTTTTCCATTTTGAGAAGACGCCCATTCCCTAACTGCAGACATAGTTATCTCTCGTCCAATAATGGCTATTGTTGGGACAGTAAACAACCACGGCGTTTGACCCAAGATACCAACTTCAAAAGGTCTGGAACATAATAAGATTAAAGTGGCAGCAACCATGAGCTTGTCAGCAACTGGATCCAAAAATGCACCAAAAGTGCTTCCTAGATTCATCTTTCTAGCTAGATACCCATCAAGCCAATCCGTAATTGATGCGGCTATAAAAATACCCGTAGTTGCAGCGGGTCCCCACCCGCTATCCACATAGAATGTGGATGCAAGGAGAGGAACAGCAGCAACCCGACCCAGGGTCAAAATGGTTGGCAATGTCAGAATCTTGCCAGAATTAGACACTGGCGGCTGCACAGCTGGTTTCTTACGGTTGTCGTATTTCTGGTCCTTATTAGTATCATCATCATCAGAAGCATAAGTGGGGCCTATCTGACTGCTCAGATTGAGACCTCTAGAAATAGTACTATGATTCGAAGAATGATTAAAACCTTGACCTTTTTCTTCGGAGATAAAAGATGAAAATTGGCCTGGAATTTCCGGGCGAAGAAACCTAAGGAGATTTGAATTAGTAAATAATGGGTGAGTGTTTGCAAACTGCACCGGGAGGCCAGAAGAAGTTATCCGGTTTCCCCACCGCCCCCGCGGCGTTTGAATCGAGCAATTGAGCCTTCTCGTCGCGGCGGTGATGGTGGTAAGCTTGCGGGCATTAATACAATAGGGTTTGTTGGAGAGACAAATAGAGGAAAAGGAGACGGAAAATTTGAGGGTTCCCGGCATGGTGTGATAGTGCAAATAGGGCTCACGTTAGCAAACGCAACGACAAATCATTGGTACAGATTCTGTAGAATAGGAAAAGATAATGTTTGAGTCAGTAAAATAGAATATTGTTAAGAGACTACGATCGAATCTTTCTTAAGAATTAAGTCCGCTTAAACACAGTATCATAAACCACACACACTTATTAACTTATAATCATTGTTTATCAATCGAACGCACTAGACGACGATAACGAAACAGTCTATTCAGATAATGTAGGTCATATTAATAGAGTTCTACACAGACACATTGAACAACACGATAACATATACAAATAAATTCTAAATTGAAAGGCATAATACAACTTGTTCTAAACTACTCCCTCCGTTAAGTTCTTATTTAAGTGTCATGATTCTTAAAAAAAAAAAGTGTTCATTTTTATTTGCCATAATTCTGACTTTCAAAGCTTCTATTTATTGTCTTTTCTCTAAACATCTGCTTATTTATTAAGCGGTGAGAGAATAAAAACAACATTCTTTAATTATATTCGAGGGGTTTGTTGTCATTTTGGTGTTAAAATCTAAGTATTAACTCCATTCCTTAATTTTTGTCTTTTAATAACTACGACGATTTAAATAGAGCGGATGGAGTATAACTAAACAATTTAATGCACATACATATTGATTCACAAACATAGATGATTAAGCATGTGCGAATTCAAAACACGAGATCAAGTTGCCACATGTAAATAACTTGCAAGGTAATGTAACACAAGTTTATGAAGCACACATCTCTTCAAAGAGACAAAGAATGATTTGTTAGCATCATTATAAAAGTTGAAAAGACACGTACTCGGGCTTACCAACGATGATGGTGAATATATAGAGTAGAATGAATAAATAGCATTGAAACTTACAAGAAAAACTAAGATGTAGTACTCAACAAACAATGTGACAGGATGCAAGAAATTAAGATGTAGTACTCAACAAACGATGTGATAAGATGCGATAAGCGCTCATTAGATTAAAGTGTTTGCACATTCTTTGGCTCAAAAGATGACATCTTATAGCAGGCTTCTTTATAAACAACAACAAACCTTCAACGTGACATTAGATGCATTGTGAGGCAAGATCAAACGTAGATGCCACACATTAGATGCATTGTGAGGCAAGATCAAACGTAAATGCCACACACTTGGCTCATTTTGATGATTATTATTACTTCAGGGCACAAAGATGGTAACCCACGAGAGCATTTTCCAATTTTATTGAAGGACGCAATATATGTCATATCATTTTTTGCACAAATTTACTTCTTACAATTTGGTCTACGGCCTAGCTTGTTCTTCTCTCGGACCCTCAGTTCCATAACCAACAAGTGATAACATACATTGCCAATCAATTCAGGTTGGGAGTGTATGCTTTTAGGTGAAATTCTTTCCGCAAATAAATTGGCTAGACTCAAGATAATCAATCAAAATGGTCATAATAACATGTTAGAAAAAAAGATTAATAGTATAGCATATTCAATGATACCGTCATACCGAGATATTAGTTGTATTTTTTCTCTTCGCCTATACATTTTTTTTTTTCTGTCTGAGGGGCTTCATAAGACTTTTCAGGTAAAAAGCTACAACATTTGTTACAATGAACACACAACATATATTCACAAAATCTATTAACCAGCATTCACAGTATTCTTCAAGAAACAAAAGCTAACAGCTATGAATTTACCATGGAGTATAAAGCAAAAGTACCCGGAATTAAAAAAAAAAAAAAAAAACCCAAGCATACCCTTTGGATCCTCTTGCCTGTTAAGGGGAATTTCGGTCTACTTGCCCCGAATTTACATCTACTTGTGTGCCCGCCCTCGGATACGAAGCGCTTATCCTGAAGAGAGAGCGTTCGTAGCGTATAACATTAAATAAATCCAAAATTATCGCCACCTCTACGTCGTCGTATCATAATTAAAGCAACGGAAGCCCAAAAGGCTCGGGTAAACTCATAAATGCTACTTTAGAATAGAATACAAACCCGACTAGGGGTAGAAAGGAAAACCTTACAATAACGAGATAAAGCTTACAACGTCATGATTATGCTACAAAAGAAAGATACAACACTTGTCTTACAAAGATTCTTTTAGAAGAAGGTACAACAGTTCTTTAAAACAAACGGTACAAAATCTAGTACAACCTATAATAGAAAGTAAGAATAAACGTCATCATGGCTCAATGTCATTTGAATCGTCATTGAACTCTTCAACGAGCTCAAAAAAAACTGTTTCGTCTTCTCACCCCAAAAGCACACCAAAACAACATATGCAATTGAGGTAAGTACAAAGTGCGTAGCAAGAGGAAGAAGCTAATGTATAATCAAGACTTACGACGAAAGGTTCATTAATTATTATTATGTTATCTTTATGAGACCGACTCGATCTAGTGGTTCACTCCATGTCCATCAACATGTCGTGACTAAACGCGTTTCTAACATAACTTATCTTTGTCACATCGGCACTCGAAAGGCTGTGCGTGGTGCTACCCACCACGAGGTATCGTTTGCAACCTATCGATGGATCACACCGATAGCCACGGGGAATGCCCGATGGTGCACACGTTCGCGAAGTCCCCTCGCCATTTAGCCGTTTATAGGCCAGCCAGAGTTATTCACTTTATCGACCGCCCACACATCGCGATATAGCTAGGTGCCTTACCAAGAGTGTTACGATGTTTAGTCTTTTACTACACAAGTATGTTTATTATTAATTGTTAACTAGCCACCTAAATATTTTCAAGTAAGCTCCTCACAAATACTACTCTCTTACTTAGACCCTGAACAAGGACAATCCCTAAGCACATACACAGACATTGAGGAATACTAATTCCATGCAAAGCACAAGCCATTCATACCTCTTCCGCGGTCCCGAACTTCAACTCCGCTTGAAGAGTACATTCGGTGCCGGAACTAAACGCATCGAAGCTTAATCCAGGCTTGTTCATGTTCATTTATTGTTATTAAATCAAGATATAACATTTAGAACTCATCTCATAGCTTAAAACAATCAAAATAACATTTAAAACAAGAATGGGGGCGCTAACACCTTTGGCGTGCGCCAAAAATGCATCGAGACTCTTCTAAACTCTCTGTTCGAGGTTTGAGGCGC